>VZQC01003927.1:1740213-1758363 GCA_009823505.1 Rhizomys pruinosus | reverse complement strand
ATATTAAGAAAGACTGAGAAAGAGATGAAAAGCATGTTTGGCAGAATGCATGAGCTGTGGTGCAGTGGGGAGATGGGGGGGCACGGGTCTAGATTTGATAAAAAAAAAATATATATATATAAATACATAAATTAAAAAAAAACGAATACGAAAGCCAAGCAGTCCATCAATATTGAGTCCTTAATCAGAATATATCATGAAGCAGAAAAAAGCTAGGAAGCAAAGCACTTCACAATAAAGACAGTCAAGAAATCATTCAAGAAAAGAAGAGAAAAAAGAAAGAAAGAAAGAAAGAAAGGAAGGAAGGAAGGAAGGAAGGAAGGAAGGAAGGAAGGAAGGAAGGAAAGAAAAGAAAAGCAAAAAGAAAAGCAAAAAGAAAAGAAAAGAAAAGAAAAAAAAAAAAAAAGAAAAGAAAAGCAATCTAAACCACCCAGATTGAAAAGACCACAGTATACCTGGGAAGTCTGACCTACAGTGATATACTTCAAGATATGTACTAATTAAACTACTAGAGTTTAAAGATTAGACAAATCCTCAGAACACTCAAGCAAAAATATACAATAATTTTTAAAAACTTTAACAGCAAAGATAATAGTGTTTGTAATAAAAAGAATGAGAACTAAGCAGTCCATTAAGTAAACAGAAAAGAATTGTGGTGCTGAGAATTGAACCCAGTTTCTCCTACAGTCTAAGCACAAACCAAACACATAACTTACATGTTGCTATACTCTAACCCTGAAAAAAGCTTTATGTGTAAGACTTGGGAATATTACATATATGTGCCCCTGTGAGGAATTTACAAAATGATGCACTTCATTCAAGAATTGCCAGGGGAGCTAGAGGACTGAATATATTTAAGTGTAGAGACAAAATTGTAGAGAAAAACGATCTCTATAAATGACATGGAACCCTGGAAAGTCCTAAACTACTACTCTGAGAAAGTACTCAAAAAACATACTCAGGAATAAGCAACTAAATAAGGTAAGGATTAAAATTAACATGGATAAATTAACAACCTTTATATAAACACCTAATAACCAGTTAGAAGACAAAAAGGAAAGGTTCATGGGTAGGGATATTGCTCAGTGGCATAGTACCAGCCTAGCAAGGACAAGGCCTTGGGTTTGATCTCCAGCAATGCAAAACAATACCCCAATAAGAACCATGCCTTCTATTTTGACAAAGAGGCCAAAACCAGCATTTTCAGCTAATGGTGCTGGTCAAACTGGGTAGGTAGTAGATCCATTATTACTTACCCTGCACAAAACACAACTCCAAATGGATCAAGGATGTCAACATAAGAACTGAGACCCTGAATCTGATAGAGTGGGAAGTAAAGAATATGCCGAAACATATGGTTGGTAATTCTTATAAGCATTACAACCAACAATGCATAAATGGGACCTCATGAAACTAACCCATTTCTATTTGCAAAGGACACCATCATTCAAGTGAAGCGACAACCTATAGAATGAGAAAACTACTTACCAGATATACATTAGATAGAATATTATTATCTAGAATACTCAACTCAAAAAAGCATAAAGAAAACCTACTCGTAAAATGGGACATAGCACTAAGCAAATTCTTAAAAAATGAAATATAAATGGCTGAGAAATATATTTTAAATGCTCAGCGTCCTTACCACCAGGGGTATACATATTTCTATTTCATTTTTAAAGAGCAATCTCATTCAATACGGAATTATATGTTGGATGGTTTCTCTAAATTCATCAAGTATTTCCTTGTACGAAAATCTTATTTGCATTGTTGCTAAAGTTGTTTGATATAATCCTAACCTGTAGTAGTGTGGGTTTAAATGTGAGTCCTTAATTCTATTCCTTTTTTTTTTTAATTTTATTTATTTCTGTATGTGTATCAATGTACTGTCTGCATGCAGGTTTGTGCACTCGTGTCCTGCAATGCCGTGGAGGTCAGAAGGGGGTGTCGATTCCCCTGGAACTGGAGTTCTGGAATTGGAGTTTCAGACGGTTCTCGGCCGCCATGTGGGTGCTGGGGATCGAACCCGGGTCCTCTGTAAGAGAGGTCAGCGCTCTTAACCGCTAGGCCATCTCTCCAGCCCCCTTAATTCTATTCCAATGATCAGTATATGTTTTTATACTGGAACCATATAGTTTTTATTGCTATAGCTCTGTATTATAGCTGTGAGGATGATACCTCCAGGAATTTTATTATTCAGGATTCCTTTGATTATCCTGAATCTTTTGTGTTCCTATATAAATTTAAGATTTTTTTCAATATCCCTAAAGAATTTCATTGCTCTTTTGATGGGAATTGTGTTCAATCTATAGATTGCTTTTGGTAGGATGGCCATTTCACATTAGTTTTACTAATCCATGTGTGTGAGATCTTTCTGTTTTCTGGTATTGTCTTCGATTTCTTTTTTCAGTGTTTTAAAGTTCTCATTGTATTTTTTCATTTCCTTGGTTATATTTATTAAAGGTATTTTCAAGGTTAAAAAAAAAAAAAAAAGAATCATGCCTTGTTTGGTAGGGCTTCCAACACTCAAATGAGGAAGGAGGATCATGTCAAGTTTACAGCCAACCTGGGCTACACAACAAATACCAGTCTAGCTTGGGCTATATAGCAAGATCCTGCCTTAAAAAACAGTAACAAAAAAAAAAAAAACCAGTAACAAGGGCTGGAGAGATGGCCTAGGGGTTAAGAGCGCCCACTGCTCTTGCAGAGGACCCGGGTTTGATCCCCAGCACCCACATGGCGGCTAAGAACAGTCTTTAACTCCAGTTCCAGGGGAATCCGACACCCTTTTCTGAACTCCGTGGTCATTAAATGACATGGGTGCACAAACCTACATGCAGACAGTACACTCATACACATAAAATAAATAAATAAATAAATAAATAAATAAATAAATAAATAAATAAATAAATAAACAACAATAACAGTAATAACAATAATCAACTGCTGGGCATGGCCACCCATGTCTTTAATCCCAGCAGAGAGGCAGGCCAGCCTAGTCTACATAGGGAGTTCCAGGCTAGCTGGGGCCACAGGGAGATCCTGTCTCAAAGACCAAAAAAAATGCCCCCCCCCCCAAATCCCAAGAACTAGAACACAAAAAGAAACATACAAGGCTGGGCGTGGTGGCACTTACCTTTAATCCCAGCACTCGGGAGGCAGAGGCAGGCGGATCTCTGGGAGTTCAAGGCCAGCCTGAAGCTAAAAGGAGACCTTGTCTCAAGCTGCTGCCACCACCACCACCACCACCCTCACCCCCACAGAAACACAAGAATGCCAGGATACCAGAGCAAAAGAAGACATATGATGGGATATTTTGCTCTTCAAGATATTAAAACATACTATGAAGCCTCTATGAACAAAACAGTGGTAAAGACCAGTGGCTTAAAAGAGTCCAGAAATAGATTCTCCTACCTATGGAAATGAGTACAGACAATGCTGGTGACTCAAATCAGCTGAGAGAGGGGGAGGTATCTTTTATGGAAAAAAAATGAACTTTTCCATACACTGTGGGACTACTGTCCAAGTCAATAGATCCATCCATTTCTTGTCACATGGCATAAGCTAAGTCAAAACACAAATTTAGGTGCTGGGCATATAACTCAGTAGTAGAATTATATGCCTAGCATGCCTGAGACCCTAGGTTTAATTCACAGTACTGTAAAACAAAACAAAAAACTTAATTAACAAATTTAGAGAATGCATTAGTAACATCACAGAAAAAGAGCTACTTTCCTTAATACACTAAAGAAAACTTGAGGGAGATCAAACATCCTAAAGAAAAATTATTAAAAGCCATACACAATTCATTAAAATAAAATAGTCCTTCAAAAGTAGGAAAAGGGCCAGGTGTGGTGAATGCCTTTAATTTCAGCTCTAAGGAAGCAGACATAGGCAGATCCAGCCCAGCCTGGGTGGTGAGGTCCAGGCCAGCTGGGGCTCTTGGGAAACCCTGGCTCGAAAACAAAAACAAAAACAGAGAAAGATGTTTAATTTCATTCCTAAGAAAAAACTATGGTGAAATATCTCTCACTAATCAGAGTAACGAAAATTCAAAAGCTAGAAAATAATGCTATTTGTCAAGACATTGGTGAAATAAGTCAACTTACCAACAAAGTATATAAATGTCACATAGGAGTTTTAAAACTTAGTTCCATTTTTTTCTTTTTCACATACTCACACGGAGAGTGCTGTCTGTGTCCCTACTCTTAAAGCTGGGCAGACTTGTGGCTGCTTCACCAGTGCAGTACCACAGAAGCAACATTCTAGAACCACTAAGCTAGGCCATAGAAGGGCACATGGACGACTTGAAATGCTCTCTCTCATAACTCAGGCTGAAAATTGTGAAGAAGTCCAAATTATACTCAGAGACCATGTGCACATGTTCTGCTTGACAGTCTCAACTTAGCCCAACATCAGTCATCCTAGTCTATGAACAGGATATGAATGAAGCCAACAGACATATGACTCTAGTCCCTAACTAATCCTGTCTCTCTGCCAGACATCTGAGACTTCCCCCCCTAAAAGCTCCAGACACTGGGAAACAGACACAAGCTACTCCAATGTCTCCTATCCAAGTTTCTCATCAAGAATCCAGGAGCATAATAAAATAACTGGTTGATAAAATAAATTGAGTGATTTGTTATGAAGCGATAAAAAACCAGGAGATTGCATACTGGTATGGAATTTTACAGTAGCTAATAAAACATTATCAAGTTACTCTTCAACCTAGCAATTTCAGTTCTAGGACCATTCTCTGAAGATATACCTTAGCAATATGGGGTGTGTGTGTGTGTGTGTGTGTGTGTGTGTGTGTATGGGGGGGTAGAGAGAGAGTGTGTGTTAATCAATGCAGCATTACTTAGAACTGCAAAATACCATACCAGGAATGTCCTCAATGTCCAAACATGACAGTGGTTGCATACAGAATGGTACACACATATCAGAATACAACAGGTCTGTGAAAAAGAATGAAGAAAATATCTACAACCCAATATGGAGAGATTCCCAAAACACATCAAGTAGGGGGATCAGAGGCCAGCTGTCATAAAAGAATGAAAGAAATAAGACAACTTATGTAAGTCTGTTTACTTGGGGGGGGGCACACAGGGGAGAAAAAAAGAATAAAGAAGCTAATTGGATAGCAGCTCCAAAAAGAACTGAGTAGCAGAACAGAAAAGGAAGGACTAAGAAGTCTATGTTCTCATGTGTTTTGTGTGACCCTGTAACTCTTAGAAGCACATCATAGTGCTCTACATTATTACAAGTATAAAACTGGGACAGGGAAACTAAAATCAAAAGCAAGAGAAACAGATGGAATGCTTCACTAAGAGGAGCCATTTGATCAAAGATCTGAGTATTAGAGGAATTACATTAGAAAAATCTAGTTTGTTTTCCAGACAACCTAAGTGCTTGCTTAATGCTTAAACTTCCAATCAAAATACGTCTTTACTCAACAGTACACAGAACTTGGTGAACTGAACATAACCACTATGTCATCTGTTTCTGGCCATAGTCCCTCTCATCACACCTCTCAGTTTTCCTTTTTTCCCAGAGGCATTTTTCCCACAACATCCCTTAATTCAAAGGTGACTCTCTAAATTGATTAGATACTTTTCAGTGTGAAACTCTCTACTTTCTCTGTTAAAGACTATAGTGTTGCCGGGCGTGGTGGCGCATGCCTTTAATCCTAGCACTTGGAAGGCAGAGGCAGAGGCAGGCGGATCTTTGTGAGTTCAAGGCCAGCCCAGTCTACAGAGTGAGTTCCAGGACAGCTGGGGCTACAGGGAGATCCTGTCTCAAAAAAACAAAAAAACAAAAAAGACTATAGTGTTGACACTTTATAATCCAATGTGACTCTTTTGGAGATTAGAACTTCGTGGAGGTAATGAAGTGAGGTACTACGAATAAAACCTACTCCAGCAGAACTGGTGTCCTTAGTAATAAGAGGTAAGGCCCAGTTTGAAAAGGCCACGTGAGGACACAGAAAGACAGTCATCTGCAAGCCAAGAAGAGAGGCTTCAGGAGAAAACCAGCCATCCGCACCTTGTCCAGGACTTGCAAACTTCCAGAGCCCTGAGAATGTAAATTGCTACTCTGGCCAGTCAGGCTGTGGGATTTTTGTTAAAGAAGCAATAGGAAAAATATTCCCCTTTACCTCAAAAACATTTCCTTTCTATACCTTGTCTCTCAATGTATGGACTGAAACCACCATCAGTCATTGTTAGAAATTCTTTTAAATGCTCTTCATCAAATCATTTTTCACCTTTTTTTAGACAATAAAGATTATTTTACTAGACTCCCTTGGAGAATACAAATATGACATATATTCAGCAAAGCTGTGATAAACCTGCAGCCTCCAATATCCACAACCCATCCTTTTTCCCTAATTCCTCTCAACAAAGACCATAAGACCCCTTTTCAAGACTTGTCTCCTATGACAAAAAAAAAAACCATTTAACTATGCTGATTAGCACATTTTTATTTGACATTACAGTTAGAACGTTAAAACTATTAACTGCATTTCCATTTTTGTGTAATACAATGGAAGAAAAATATCTTCGAGCCTGACAAATAACTTCCTACAAGGACATTTTGGCAAAAATACTATCGCACTGAGTTTTTTATTATTAAGAAACACTCAAAAAGACACCCCCCCCCCCAAAAAAAGAAAGACTAACAAGCCGGGTGTGGTGGCACATGCCTTTAATCCCAGCACTCTTGGGAGGTGGAGGCAGAGGCAGAGGGAGGCAGATCTCTGTGAGTTCCAGGCCAGCTAGGACTAAAGGGAGACCCTGTCTCAAAATAAATAAATAAATAAATAAACAAACAAATAAATAAAATATTAAAAAATAGAAATACTAACAAGACACTGGAGAGATGGCTCAGTGGTTAAGAGTGCTTACTGCTCGGGCTGGAGAGATGGCCTAGTGGTTAAGAGCGCCGACCACTCTTGAAGAGGACCTGGGTTCAATCCCCAGCACCCGCATGGTGGCCAAGAGCCGTCTGAAACTCCAATTCCAGGAGAACTCCAGTTCCAGGGGAGTCCGACACCCTCTTCTGACCTCCGCGGCACTGCACGTCACGGGTGCACAGACTTGCATGCAGACAATACATTCATACACATATGGAAATAAATAAAATTTTTAAAAAATTTAAAAAAAAAAAGTGCTTACTGCTCTTGCAGAGGAGCCAAGGTTCTGTTTCTAGCACCAGAATCAGGTGGCTCACAACTTTCTATATAACTCCAATTCCAAGTGATCCAAAGTCCCATGGTCTCTGGTGGTATGTACACACATGTCACACACACACACACACACACACATCTTTTTTTCAAAGAAAGAAATACTAATAAAATAATACATGCTAGCCTACCAATCATACACATAAACAAAGTAACTGGCCTAAGAGCATCCTGGGCAGAGGATTCTGTACACCCACTAACTATGCTCCATTTGTAGATGGCACAATTACATTCAAACTCAAAATGAAACTAGATATTTCATATTTCATGTAAGTGTATGCAAATGCACCTAAATTTACCTTAAAATGCCCAGGAGTGCTTGTACGGCAGACACACACACACACACACACACACACACACACACATACAAATGCAAACAGAGAGAAAACTGAGTATTGAGAGAAAAATAAGGTCCTGCTTCGACCAAATTAATTTAATATTATCCCTTTAGAGGAAACTCATATTTTCTACAAATACAAATGATTTAATACAAATGATTAGCCTCTTTTAATTTAGTAAGCAGTAAGGTTAAGGAAATAAACAATTTAACCACTGAATCCCTTTCTAATTTAAAAACCAACAATATCATTTTCTTATAAAGGTAACACAAAATGTACTTTAAAATGATATAAAATTTTAATTAAGGCCAGGCGTGGTGGTGCACGCCTTTAATCCTAGCATTCGGGAAGCAGGGGCAGGTAGATCTCTGTGAGTTCAAGGCCAGCCTGGTCTACAGAGCGAGCTCCAGGCCAGCTGGAACTAAAGGGAGACCCTGTCTCAAAAATACTTCCCCCCCCCCAAAAAAAACACACAAAAACCAAACCAAAACAAACTTTAATTATAACTTAAGTTGAATATTTACTAAGAAAAAATTTATTCCAATTTAAAGAGGTATGCAAGCTTATAAACAAGTTTATTTTTTATTACTTGTGTGTATCCACTCATGCACACGTATGTGCATAAGTGTGGCGGTCAGACAGCAAGCTAAAGAAATCAGTTCTCTCCTTTTATCATGTGGGTCTCAGTAATCAAACTCAGTCATCAGGCTTAGCCGCAAGTGCCTTCATCCACTGAGCCATCTCACCAGCATAAATAAGTTATTTAAAAACCACATTCCAAGTATTCTTATAAAAGTAGAAATTGAGCTCACTTCACTTTTTTATTTTCCCCTTTCTCTTCTGTGTGCATGCACGTGTGAACAGGTGAACATGTATGAGAGTGTATGTGGGGGCTGGAGATGACGTGAGGAGTCACCTCCATCACTCTCTGACCTTATTCCTTGAAGCAAGATCTCTGAATTAAACCCAGAGCTCGCAACATACCTAGTCTTACATGCCAGCTTGCTCTGGGGGATCCCGTGTCTGCCTTCTGAGGCTGCAAGTACAGGCAGCCACTACATGCACTCGGTATTTATGTGGATTTCCGGGTATCTGAACTCAGGTCCTTAAGCTTGTACAGCAAGCACTTAAACCACTGAGCCGCTTCCCTAGGCACTTCCCATCGTTCTTTTTCAGAATGTACATCAATTGATAAATGATATTGAGAATTACAAAACTGGGGAACATGAACAAGAGAAACATCAAGTTTTGGTTCACTTACTATATTTGCTGAGAAAAATCTTACTATCCTAGAACAAGTTCAATTTGAGATTTCAAACAATGTTACTATCATATCACCGCAATTCTGACTACCAGATTTTACAAGTTACAATAACATTTTCTTTTTCAATATTAAATTAAGGCAAACATACTTTTTATATTTGGGGACCACTGTCCAAGTATTCATTTGACTTCCAAAATATGACAGCAAATTTATACAGTATTTGCGGTATTACTCCACCAACCTAGTCCTATGTAGAATACTAAGTCAATTTGATTTTCTTTCTTGATTTTTTTTCTTTTTTTCTTTTTTTTAATCCAAAAACATACAAGGATACTGCCCCATGTGAAAAGAAATCAGGTCTGCAGTATTAGCCAATCCCAGCCTTCCACATAAATAATAAATCAAGTATTTTTTAAAAAGAGGGATCTTACCTTCTCACAAGTTAGAAATCCATTATCAAGACCTTTAGCAGAAATCAAACTCAAGAAGATGAGGCCTTCAGTGAAGGTCAGGTTTTTGTTTACTACCTCAGCAATCATAACCTCATAACAATTTTCTTTTGACTAGCCAGTGAGATTTCATCAATATTTTATTCATTACTGAGGGTTACTAACTATAAATAAAGGAACAGTTCAAACCTATAAGGTGTCTGAGTGTTTTAAGCTATAAAATATCTGGAGGTCCACATGAAATTTTTGTACAAATCTTATCAACTATAGAATAGGGGTAATAAGCTCCAAGGATCAAAAGTCAGAATTTTAACTCTGAACTATATACTTTTATTAAGTTATTTTATCCCATCTTGCTCATTTAGCACCAACTATTTATGATGTGGGAAGACAAAAAATTTCCACACATATATATGACAAAGACTATCTGCTTTAGCCAGCATCATCCCCAGTAGCCAATACATTACCTGAATCCATAACTGGGACACATAGAGCTATCACCCAAATATTCTGCTGAATGAATACTGCTTGTATAGATGTTTAGGAAAACTAAACAGCGAACAGTGGAATGAGATCTGGTTTCATCCACTTGTGCGATCTTGGGCAAGGTGTAGTGACTCTGGGTCTCAGTTTTCTCATCTATAAAACAGATAGCTGGACCTGGTTCTCTAAGATCTTTTCTAGCTCTAAAAGTACAGAAACCTCTGTGCTCCCATTCCATGGGCACAGTGCTATTCGTACTTACTGACTAGTGTCCTCTATCAGAAAATATGTGAAGATGCCTCAGAGAGTCACAATTTACATTCATTACTAGGTTTACTTTAATGGTTCAGAACCCTGGTTCACTGCATTGACATGAGTTACTAAATGTAAAACCTTCCCTGTTGGCTCTGATTAGTAAGAACAGATGCACTTTAATATTAGTTTTCAATATTGGTATACTTTTAAAAAAACTTACATACTGCCTACATTTCAGGTTCCTGTTACAATACAGAGAAAAGATTCACTCCATTACTCCCTGTCTTGTCAGGTCCTAAAAAGGCTATGAAATGAAGCACAGGGCTTCCAGATAAATTTCATATAATCAACAAATGATTTCTTAGTCTACATGTTCTAGGCAATATTTGGAATACATTGTATAAAAAAGTTCCTTGGCAAACTGGCTCTTGTTTTCAGTAACTGCAAAGTCCAGTTTCTAAAGAGACACATTTTTTAAAACTTATGTTTAAGTCTATGAGTGCCTGCCTGTATGTAAGTGTATGTATGTTGTTCAATACCCATGGAAGTCAAAAGAAGGAGCTGGATTCCCCTGGAACTGAAGTTAAGGGCAGTTGCCTGTGCCATCTGGGTGCTAGGAATCAAATCCAAGTCTTCTACAAGAACAGCCAGTGCTCTTAACCACTGAGCCATCTCTCCAGCCCCAGAAACACATTTTTTCAAAAGTCAATTAGGTCAGGAAATGGTGCTATATGCCTTTAACCCCAGCACTGAGGAGGTAAAAGCAGGCAGATCTCTTTGAGATCAAGCCCAAACCTGGTCTACATAAGGAGTTTCAGGCCAGCTTGGTCTACAGGGAGACCCTGTCTCAAAAAACAACAAAAAACAAATTGCGTCTTCCAGCAGCTGAACTTCACTTCACTCTCACAACCAACCACACTGGAAATGAATTACAGAATAACAGATTTTCCATCTGGCCTGTGTTAGATAGGAAACTTGAAAACATCAAATTCCCAATTTGTAGTCCTGGGGCTGCTTCTAAGCCATATTCTACTCATACTCAGTAAGATTTCTTAATCCTTCATCTACCTTCTAATTTGCTATTATATTTTCACTTATTTTTATCTCACATGGAGATACTCTTTGTTGTTCTCACCTCCATCTCTTATCTTTTCCATACACAAATATAGCAAAGACAGCTTTATCAGCACTTTGTTTCTATTTCTTTATGTATTTATGTATTCATTTATTTACTTACATACAAGTGGACATTGAATTCCCCTATATTGCTGAGGATAAACTAGAACTCTTGATCTTCCTCCTGTCTCTAATTCCAAGTAATGAATTATAACCACCATGGCCAACCACCTATTGTTCCCTAAACAAATGTCTTTGTAGAACACCAAACACATGATGGGATCTGCAAGTGAATCATACTAACACTATGACAAGCATGGAGTTCTTTATTAGCAAACTCATATTGACCATTTTTCTTTTCCCTAATTTAAACATGAACATCTAGAAGCCCTAATTCCTTACTTTTTGGAAGTTTAGATTGTTTGTAGTAATAACTTATTAGGTGTTTGATGTATTTTCTAGACTCTGTCATAGATGTTATTCATTACTCTGTACTATGGTTATAAAAAATAACTAATATAGCAGAACATATGAAAATTAATAAGTGCTTGCTTCCTACCAAAAAATAATTACCTTAAATCTTCCTAATAAGGCTGCTACTACTTAAAAATGTGTAACTTGGGGCTGGAGAGATGGCCTAGTGGTTAAGAGCGCCGACCGCTCTTGCAGAGGACCCGGGTTCGATCCCCAGCACCCACATGGCGGCCGAGAACCGTCTGAGACTCCAGTTCCAGGAGAACTCCAGTTCCAGGAGAATCCGACACCCTCTTCTGATCTCCGCGGCATTGCATGACACGGGTGCACAAACTTGCATGCAGACAGTACATTCATACACATACATAAATTAATAATAATAAAAAAATGTGTAACTTCTAATCTGAAATTTCTTTTAGAAATGGGTGTTTTAAACAAAACCTCTCAAAGATAAATCATTTTGGAAGACATGCTTTCATAATTAAAGTATCTGAAGTAATTTTTTAAGTCTTTTTGGAAGGTGGCTCACCCCTTAATGTTATAAGGATGGTGGTAAAGAATTACATCACAGAAGCTATCAGAAGCATGTCTGTACAAAAGGCAGTGTTTTGCAATACAGAATCTTCTAAATCAAATCAGAATGTCGACCTCCTAAGCTCAAATTCAATAGAATTATTTGTAAATAGGTGTTTTAGCATCCACTATTTACTACTTGTTAATTTTGACAAGGAGTGCTTTCTAGGATGATGTTACATTTACTGCATGATTTCCCTCCCTGCCAATCATAAGAAATATTACAGTTCATTAACAATTATGACTTACCCTCAATACTGCCCCCCACCAAATTACTGACAGTAGAAATGAGGGCAATTTTGCTAAGTTTGGTGGCAGAAGTCAGGAGTTAAGTTCAGCTTGGGCTACATGAGATCATGTCTCTACAGGAAGGAGTGAAGGAAGGGAAGGAGGGAATAAGGGAGGGTGGGAGAGGGGAGGGATGGTTGGTGAGGATAATACCCAATATTCATTGCTTGTTATTTTTAATGACTGGCAAAATCTAAACTGAACTAGATTTAAAATGGTCCTTTTGTATCAACATTTAGTTGACAAAAACAAATTAATATGCAGTGTCCTCGATACTTTTCATCAACTGTTAAGGTGAACAGGCAAGCATTTCAAGAATCATCCAAGAAAAGATTTTTGCAAGACAAGAAAAAAAATATTCCTTGACATTACTTCAAGTTTATACTAGGCAGGTCAGAGATGCATTTATGGACAGGAGAAAGAGCAGCAGCTGAGAGACAGAGAACTGCCCACAGGCCTTTCCTGCCACTGGGCACTCAGGCAGGTAGGGACTAATTCTCTGTCTATGGAGAAAAGAGCCATCACCTTATTGGGAGGGCTTGCCATAAAGATTAAGGTACACCAGTTGTTACGTGCCAACATTATTTCTGATAATTGGTCTGTTTCTTTTTTTCTTTTTTGGTCTTTTCAAGACAGGGTCTCCCTGTAGTCCCAGATGTCCTGGAACTCACTCTGTAGACCAGGCTGGCCTTGAACACACAAAGATCCGCCTACCTCTGTCTCCCAAGTGCTAGGATTAAAGGCGTGCGCCACCACGCCCGGCCTGTTTCTAACTATGTAAGAAAATCAGCCTCTTGAAAACCTCATGACTTCAATAATTAAAGCCAATAAGCCAAACCAATTTTCCTAAACTAAAGGAAAGGATAAAATCTGTTATACTCAACACTCTTCATGTCTAAAGCACTTAATTATTTGGTAAAACTTAAGTTATGAGATAAAAGGCATTAAGTAAAAGCTTACTCAAATAAAGACAGAAACTAAATAATTTACATAAATATTTTGACAACGTATCACAAATCACCTTGGATCATTTTTAAAAGTCAAGCCTAATGAAGCCAACATGTGATCACTCACAATCACCATTCAGTGTAAGACCTGTAACAATAGTCCAGGAAATCCAACCAATTCTTGAAGAATTCTCACTCTATTTAGGGGAAACAGATTTGCAAAATGATAAATTGAGGGTGATAAATGACATTTTAAAAATACTCAAGCTGAAGAGATGGTTTACTAGGTGAAATGTTTGGATCCTCAGCAAGCAGGTAAAAAGTCCAAGAAAGGCATCTCTAATTCCAGTACGGCAGAGGCAGGGCAGGCAGGCAGGCCCCAGAGCTTGCTGGCCAGCCAGTCTAGCCATTAGTGAGCTCAAGGTTCAGTAAGAGACCATCCATTTCAAAAAATAAGGTAAGAGTGCCACAGAAGAAGAGACCCCATTCAATCTTTGCCCCCCCCCTTCCCCAATACACACACATACCACATACACAGAGAAATAATACCCTTTCCTTGGTTGGAATAATCATTCTTTCTGCTCTTCAGCACTATTTGACAGCCTAATAGGAAATTCTACCCTTTTTTCAATGTTGAGTTCATGGGAATTTGAATCCCTAATTTTTGTTTTAAAGCATCTTTCAGAAGTTGGTAATCAAGAAGACTGAAACCAAAAATCTACTTTACACAGATTGCTGTCACAAGTCTGGCAGGGTAGTTAAAGAGAGAAGAATTTGCTAATTCACAGAAAAGGATTTTCAAATTAAGGAAGGGCAGTGTTTCCTTTTTATGCATTAGCACTCTGGGTCATTATATTAATGACAAAATAAAAATAAGAAAAACACAGGCAATTATAAAATATGAAATTCAAGGCTGAGGAGAAGAGCTCAGTGGGTAAAAGTGCCTGCTGCAGGAACCTGACGACCTGAGTTCAACCTCCATAACCATGTCAGAAGCCAGATGCTGTGTTGCACCTGCAATCCCAGCATTCCTAAGACAAGCTCAGAGTACCAGAAGCTCTCAGGTCAGCTACCCTGGAGTAGACTGCATGGCTGCAGAAACATACCCCCTTCTCCCTGCGCACAGGAGCACATACACAAAAAATTTAAAATATGAAATTCAAGCAAACATTCTGTTAAAGTTGCAAAGTTACATGTTCACTGCTAAAGGTTATTAAAGAGGTTAAGATCACAGAATATAGGTTACAAAAAGTAACATGCCTCTATGATGCTATGCTTAATCAAGGCCAAAATGATTTCACTGACCTAAAACTGAAAAAAGGTTTGAACTTCAATTTCTTTATATTGAAGAAAATAGATTTCCTACCAGTATTTACAAGTTTTATGCTTTTAGTCAGTTGAAAATTAAAGTCTATTACATTTAACACCTGAAAAAAGAAAAACTGCCTCTAGCATGCATACTTTTCACTCCCCCAGCAACCGCTACTGAGATCAGTTCTTTATTTCCTACTTAATATTTCAGAATCAAACAAATAGTAACTTAAAATAAAGCTGCTACATGGACATGGAAATGATCCTGTGGAGGCCAACTAAGGGAGTGGGTCAGAAACCACGCTTCGAAGTGGACCTTGAATCACGAATAGTATTCTGTAGTATGAGATTTAGGGGACAGAAATGTGGCATATAAAGGCATGGAACAGAAACAGCCAATGGGCTCTGCATGTTTACAACACAGGATGATCTCCTGGTATAGCTACAGTGATCACTGTGACCTCAGGGGTGGGACCACAGAGGGCCTGGGTCAGACTGGATAAACCTT
Organism: Rhizomys pruinosus; assembly: GCA_009823505.1. Classification (NCBI taxonomy): domain Eukaryota; kingdom Metazoa; phylum Chordata; class Mammalia; order Rodentia; family Spalacidae; genus Rhizomys; species Rhizomys pruinosus. Next base: position 1,743,114 of record VZQC01003927.1, on the reverse strand, counting down.
AGTTCCTTAAGTACCAAGTCTGAAGTACCTGGTTTTCTCAAGAGGTGAGGGGCCTTCATGAGGGGATTTTGAGTTCTAAAAGATGATGATTCCAAATGAAGATATTTCAGACATGGAGACCAGCTAAGAACAAGTGTTTTTCAATCAACTACCCATGATGTTGAGTTTAATGACTTTAAAATTTTCCTCTAATGCCATCAAGATGTCAATTTTCAATTTTCTGCCTGGATCTTTATGCTTGCCTCTCATCTATTTCTTGTTTTTCAAGTCTGTTCTATCATTCACAAAGTATTGGAAAACATTGTGAAAACATTATCTAAAATGTGAGTAAACATATCAAGTAAACACTAAAGAGAGGCACCTGGGTTTGACACTTGGGACTTCAAGCTTAGAAAGCTTTCCTGTCAATTTCCTGGCTTTCACCTCTGTTTTAATGGTTTAGAGAGTTGAGCAAATAACAACTGTAGGTGAGCCCTGACATTACCCTATACTTTTTAACCTTTCTTCTAGTTCTGCTATTTCTATCATTTTTTCCCCATTCCAGATAGCAATTAGACCATAATGGTTCCCTTCAAGACAAGACATAGGAATGTTATTGTACAACTAATCTGGTATGTTTATTTTATACCTACAACTTTTCTAAGTGACACTAATTACATCGGAAAAATCTCATTTGTCCTGAATGTCCAAGTATGTATTTTATATATATAAACATCTATCAATGTGAAGAAAATTACAACCAACTACATAATCTTTTTTTTTTCTCTTTCACATCCTATTTCTTCTGCCACTGTCACCTTAATTTGGAAGCCCCCAATTCCAGTATAGTCTATGACTTTCAATGATGACCTCAAGTTTCTTGTATATATGCAGCTTTTAGTTAAATAATCTTATCTCTAGAACCCCCAAACCAATCTAAATTTCTTTAACTTTGGGGGCATCTACCTTATGAGGCTACCTTGTATCAAATATATTGAAGAAGTATGGCTGAAGAAAACTCTACAGAGTTTTCTCTCACTCAAGGACAAAGATCTTCACAGCTTCACTGGGGGAATTATTCTATTTGAATCTATATTAATATAAAGAGGTAATGGGACAAAAGGTATCCAACTCTGAACTAACATCCTAACTCCTTACAATTTAGCTCCATGTGCAAATAGGAAAACTCTGCCACTTAGAAAAATCCTTGCAGTAAGATGTGTCTTGTGGGTATATCCCCAGGAGTGGTATGACTGGGTCAAATGGAAGGCTCGTTTTGAGTCTTCTAAGGGTTCTCCACACTGCTTTCCATAGTGGCTGTACCAGTTTACATTCCCACCAGCAATGGATGAGTGTTCCCCTTTCTCCACAACCTCTCCAGCACTTTTGTGTGTTCCACTAGGACAGGATGTCACAGCTTGACGGCTGGTGAGAGAGATAACAGTTTTGCATTGAGTAGGATGTGTCAGAGGGTGCCAACTGGGGGTTGACCCGTCTGAACATCGAAAGGAGGGGATGCCTCAGATTGCCATGGACATTGGGACCCTCTGTGGCCCCTACATGTGACAGCTATTGTGATGAGTCCTGGTGAAACTTGCCTTCTAGGTGCCTGGCCGCAAAGGTTTTGATAGGAGAGACTTTCTTGCCTCCCACCCCAGAACAAGGAGAAATAATGACGATGATGAGGTCGCTCTCAAACTGTAAATTGGAGACGACTATTATAGAGGTAAATCTCTTATAAAACTGGTAAAACTGGCCTTCTTTAATTGACGAATAGACATAAGAACGGTGAAAAGGATTATTCTCTGTTCAGAACCAAATATAAGACTAAAGGCTCCTTAACTATAGCACTAAGCAAAATATAATATACAGGAAGGCTCGACATCAGTATGGATTATTCTACCAGGGAGATGTTGGCCAGGGGATCTAAGGCCCCACAAAAGTAAAGGCTCCTTGCCTCAAACTGGGATATCTGCAAGAAGAGAGGGAATAAGGCCCTGCTGCTGAAGACCTCCCCCCCTTGGGACGTTAAACATGGAGATGTATGGAGACTACACATGCAAGTGTAAAGATTGCCTCTGGAACACCAGAGAGGTTACCAAAGGCCACTAAAAACCAAAACCAATAAAGCCAATACGGGTCCTCCCTCCCGTTGAGTCAAGCAAGACTCCACCGGCAACACCAGCTACACTCACCGCCCTGGAAATACTGTGCAGCAGAGGGCAGCCATATGCCTGTATGATCCCAATCCAATTGGGCGATTGGGCTCTCTCTCTCCTGGAAGGAATAATTCATGGCTGAGGCCACAAGCTGACATCCTCTAAAGGTTAGGAATTCAGAAGCCACTGTAAGACCCTGTCATATTAACAGGAAAAAATGTAACTCATGAATCAACATATTATCTAAACATAATGGTGTCTAATACCAAAGTAACCTACCATAACGTTTAGTACTGTTTAAATGCCTATATATTATTGCTTTGTGCTTCATTAGTAGACTCGAAAGGTTATTTTTAGTCCTCCTGGACAAACTATCAGCCCATGAAAGAAACACCCAGAATGACCAGAAGTCCGAGACAACAGCTCCAAGAGATGTGGACTGTTCTGCTTCTCACCACCTATGCCCCTTTTCTAAGCCCAGGGAATAATCTGCTGCGAAGAGGGGCGTGGTAGGATGTAAGGGTGCATTGGGAATGGGACAACAATAAGACAAGTCTGGACCTCATTTGATAAACTAATGAACATCAAGACCCCACCTGCTGGATAGGTGGGGCTGTTGGTGGTTTGGGCACAACAGCCTTTGCACAAATTTGGTTTTACATAAGGATGCTTGAACTGCATGGAGTATCACTTATAGCTAAAATGGGAAAAAAAAAAAAAAAACAACCAAAACTGAGAGAAATAGGCCGGACCGTTATGGCCG
>VZQC01003927.1:1649605-1738949 GCA_009823505.1 Rhizomys pruinosus | reverse complement strand
AAATGCATGATCTGGGATGGGGTGGGGGTAGGGGGGAAGGGAAAGGGAAATATGCCTGAACTGAATTGAAAAATGATGTATGAAATGCACAAAGCATCAATAAAAAAAAAAAAGAAAAAAAAAAAGAAAAATCCTCATCCATAACTTCTAAAAATAGAAACAAATGGGAGCAAAACTAATGGTTTGAAAGCAGATTCTAGAATGTCCCTCTGACTTGTAGGAAAAGCAATAGCTAGAAACGATATACCCCTTTCATTATAGGAAAAGATCAAACAAGGGAGCAGGCACACACATTCCTACTAGTTCTTTGACACACACAGCACCTGACAAAGACCCTCATACACTAAAAGAAACAGGAGGAGGAACAAGTGGGTGTGCAGACTTAGAGCTGGCTCTGCACAGAAGCCTTTACTTCAGAGTCCCACCATTACTATCCAGCAGTGATTGTGTTTTTCTTCTTTCCTTCTTTTTGTTTTGTATTGTGTGTTTTTGGAGAGAGGGTGTCATTAGCTCAGCCTGGCCTAAAACACCTGATCCTCTTGTCCGGTATGTTAAACATCCCCCCACCTCACCCCACACCCACCAAAATTTTCTGTCTTTCACTCAAAATCAGTGAATTGCAAAAAAAATAATAATATATACATATAAGAAAATCCTACTATAACACTTTAAAATACCTCTGAAATCTTAATTTGTCTACAATGCAGCAAAGTAATTTTCTGTAGTTTTCTTTTTTCAAAGATAGTTTTCTGTTATGAGGCATTTTAGAAAATTGCTTATCTATATATTGCCATTTCGAACTGACAGTAACTTAGATTTCTATGGAGTTTTGTCTTAATACTCTTGCTACTTATTCACTCTCCTCAAGTCACAAACAGAAGTGGTGAAATTCTCCTTGCAGGAGTTAAATTTAAATAGCATAGTCATAATAAAATACTTCTCATCTTCAACTTGTCATTCATCTGACACACCAGTAAGAAACAGGACCTGGTGATAAACTCTTTTTCCAAGCGTATTACAGTTCCTAATAAACAAAACACATATTTTACAGGAGCTAAAAGTTAATGGATTCAAGCTCAACACTTGATATAAGACACTCATCCAAAACCCATCACAAACCTCACAGGTTCTATCCCAAAGGCAAGGAATAGAAAAACCAACAGCCTCTGCTCTTAAGGTGAATGGCTTGTGGAAGTATACTTACAATTTTAAAATTGAGAAAGTTAAGTGAACGAGGTGCAGTGAATATGGAAGAAAAGATCATTCCAAAACTCTGATCAGAAAGGAAGCTGGAAGAGAAGTTTAGTAGAAAGGTCACAAGTCACGATCTTTTAAATTCAGGAATTATAAAGGACATGGTCATAAAAGAAACATCTACAAATATTCATACAGAAGGATAACAACAGACAACAAAAGTAACGCATTCAATAACAAGGGACTAATCACAGAATGGATTAACTTAAATCATGTTAATGAAAAATTTTAAATACAGGAGAAATCATGTAAAATTTTTTTTAAAAAAGGGGACTCTGTTGGGTGTGGTGGCACATACCTTTAATCCTAACACTTGGGAGGCAGAGGTAGGTGGATCTTTATGAGTTCAAGGCCAGCCTGGTCTACAGAGCAAGTTCCAGGCCAGCTGGGGCTACAGGGAGACCCTATCTCAAAAAAAAAAAAAAAAAAAAAAGGAGGGGGGTCCTGGAGAGATGGGTGAGCATTTAAGAGCACTGGCTGCTCTTGCAGAGGACCTGGATTTGATGTCCAGTACCCACATAGTAAATAATAACCATCTTTAACTCTAGTTGCCAGGGAATCCGACTGCTTCTGACCTCTGTGGGCACTGCATGACATGGGTACACTTGCATACAGGCAATACACACATACACATAAAAACAAGTAAAAATAGTAAATAAAAGTTTTTAAAAAGATTTTTAAAAATATAATCACACTTCATTATCTCAAGGATGTTAAACACCAAAACAACATATTAAAGCTAGTTATCAGCTATAAAATGACTGATTTGTTATATCATTTACATAATTCTCCACCTTCTAAATATTATAGTTAGTACTGATATTTTAAACTGCTAGAAAGTGGGCTGGAGAGATGGCCTAGCGGTTAAGAGCGCCGACCGCTCTTGCAGAGGACCCGGGTTCGATCCCCAGCACCCACATGGCGGCCGAGAACCGTCTGAAACTCCAACTTCAGGAGAACTCCAGTTCCAGGGGAATCTGAGACCCTCTTCTGACCTCCGCGGCATTGCACGACACGGGTGCACAGACCTGCATGCAGACAGTACATTCATGCACATACCGAAATAAATAAAAAAATTAAAATAAATAAATAAATAAACTGCTAGAAAGTTAATAAGCCACTGTATCTGAGGATAATCTTTGTGTGTGTTCCTCCTTTATTTATGAGGGCAGGGTCTCTCTCTGAACCCAGAGCTCACTCTTCCTGCTTCTCTAGCTAGCCAATTTGCTCCAGGAATCTCCTGTCTCTACTTCCCAAGGGCTAGGATTAGAGGTGGACTGTCATGCCCCACCTGGCATTTATGTGGGTGATGGAGATCTGAAATCTGGTCCTCAGGCTTGCACAATAAGTGCTTTGCCCACTGAACCATCTTCTTAGTCCTGAGGATAATCTTTGAAAACAATAATCCTTTTCATCTTTTTTTTTTTTTTTTTGGTAGAAACTATCTCACCCACTAATTCCCACACACCCCACTCACTTAAATGCCTTAAACAGTTTATAGAGGGGGAGAATGCCACACAGGTATCCACTTTATTCAATAATTTTAAATTACCTTTATCTGGTCACAATAACTAGAGATCAGAAGTGCCATGAAAAACAGATCAGCTCTTAAAACATTAGGAAGACAGTATAGCAACAAACTGTTCCTCAGACTGAAGGAGTAATTTGAATTTGGACACCAGGGCCAGACTTAAAGGAGAAATCAAGGAAAGAAAGAGACTATCTTTGCAAAAGAAAGGTTCAGTCAAGTTTGCATTACTCCTTTACACTTTTGCAAAAGTGCATTATTTCACCCAAAGTTATATTGGTTTGTGCACGTAAGGTACTCAGGACTACAGACAGACAGACACGGAAACTTAACAGCAGACATATTTGGGTTACCACACAGTTAACTTATTCATTTTTAGTTTTTATAAATATATTTGCATAACTTTTGCTTAGAGAAATAGATCCAGGGAACTCTTTTTACTTTTAAATTTTATTTTTTTTATTTATTTTTCTATGTATATGAATGTACTGTCTGCATGCAGGTTGGTGCACCCATGTCATGCAATGTTGCGGAGGTCAGAAGAGGGTGTCGGATTCCCCTGGAACTGGAGTCAAAGACGGTTCTCAGCTGCCATGTGGGTGCTGGGGATCAAACCCAGGTCCTCTGCAAAAGCAGTCGGTGCTCTTAACTGCTAGGCCATCTCTCCAGCCCCAGGAACTCTTTTTACTTTTAAAACATCAGTAGTACTTTACAGTAGTCTTATATCATTTTCCACTCAAGGTAATGAACTATGCTTTCAAATCCATTAGCTATTCATTTCAGTACCAATTATGCTTTCAAATCTTAAATACCCCCTTCTCCCCAAAGGACTACATGCTTGAGCTTGGTCACCAGCCTGTGACATGCTAGGTCAGAAGACCTACTGGAAGGTAGACTGGTGATGTGCCCTGAAAGAAGGTACTGGACCTGGCCCCATGTGTCATGAGATGATCAGGGCCTCTACCACATGCTTCTGCCAGGATACACTACCTTACCACATGCTTCTGCCAGGATACACTGCCTTACCACATGCTTCTGCCAGGATACACTGCCTTACCACATGCTTCTGCCAGGATACACTGCCTTACCACATGCTTCTGCCAGGATTCACTGCCTTACCACATGCTTCTGCCAGGATTCACTGCCTTACCACATGCTTCTGCCAGGATTCACTGCCTTACCACATGCTTCTGCCAGGATTCAATGCCTTACCACAAGCCCAAATCAATGGGGTCAGGCAGCCACAGACCCAAATCACGAACCAAAATGTTTCCCTTTATGTTGATTTATTTAGGGCATTTTTCTGAAGGTGATGGCAAAGTGACTAACATAGTACCTGTCTTCATCTTTACAAATAATGCTGACAGTGGGCGCCTGCCTGCTTTACCAGTTTGAAATTTCATATATACCCTTTACCAACATACATACCCTCCAACTCCGAGCACAGAGTCCTATAGTCCTTTGATCATTAATAACATACTATACTGGAACTGAAATGCCCATTGATAGATGAAAGAATAAACAGATTGTGTTACAGCTATATAGTGAAGTCCTTATCAACAATAACAAAAAAACTATAGATGTAAGTAACATAGATGAATTTCAAAATAATTAGGTTAAGTGAAAGCCAGATTGCACACTGTATGATTTCATGTATAGTTCTAGAAAGTTCAAATTAATCTAGAGAAAGATCAGTGGTTACCCAAGGGAAGTAGTGGGTGGCAGGGAGGGTGGCAGTACAAAGAGGCATGAGGAGATCTTTATGGAGGATGACTGTGGGCAGTAACTTAATGGTGCTATAGTCACATATCAAAACTCAGGACTGTCATTTTAAACTTGAAGTTTACTGTGTGGTTTTATACTTTAATAAAGCTTTAATAAAAATTTTACATTATAAAGGAAAAAAACAGTAAGGCAAAATGCTAAATCAAAGTTCTGGATGCCAATGTGCAGTTTTTCAACTATAGATTTCACCATAGGGTGATCTAACAAAGACTCCTTTGTTTGAAAACACACACACACACACACACACACACACAGAGAGAGAGAGAGAGAGAGAGAGAGAGAGAGAGAGAGAGAGAGAGAGAGAGAGAGAATATGAATATGAGATTATATGAATCTTCAGATCTTTCCCTTGAGGTAGCTGGAGTACAGGAAGACTCTACTCTTCTAGCCAGAGCACTACCAGCTTAGTGAGAGGAGGGAACTGTAAAAAATCATTCAAAAGTATGGTATCTTGGTTTGACTCTGCCTCACTCTTCAGCTTCCTTCAGAAAAACAAGCTTTAGCCTTCTGTGAGAATGGGAAAGATGGTCACAGAGCTAAGCAGAATGGGAAATGTATCTGGGTGTAAGAGTCTTCTATTTTCAATCAGTTCAGTTTTTGCCTCATTGTTACTTCAAAGATACCTTGTTTTCTCAGTCCCTGAGCCTGTGGGGAATTTGGTAATGTGAACTGAGTAGCTACTGGGCTTTTCCATTACTGGCTTAGAATTCACCGGCTAACCCAGCTCTTTCCAATAATTTGATATAAATTTCTTTTCTTCCTTCGTCCATGACTTTTTAAGGAACTCCTTTATTCTCATTTTAGTATACGCTTGACAGGGAACAGTTTAATGCCAGTCATAACCACTTCTTCAGCTGGAAAGCTTAGACAATCTAGGTTTTCAATAAATATATTTATATTTTCAGGAACCAAATAGAGCATATCACAGTTGAAAACTGAAATGATAAAGTTAGAAGAAAAACCTAACAAAATTTTAAAAATTAGTCTGGAAAAAAATGGGGAGTATATTTATAGAAAAGTTTGTGAAAGCCAAACTTAAAAGAGAAAAATACTTTTTTACATTGCACTTTGTGGGAAGATAACAAAGAAACCTAAGTTTCATTTATTCAGTCACTTGGGTTTTCAGTAGCAAAGACAAGATTGGCCTTAAGCCTACAGGGTCCACAAAATACCATACAGTGAAAATTAAAGTCCAAGTTTTAGGTCTAGTCACACACAGGATTATCATAAAAATATACCCTGAGGAAGGTAGGCATTTCTGATAAAGTGCTTCAGAAAAAGGACCAGACTGACAGAGGAATCCGGTAGCTTGCAGTGTTCTACATATATAAAAATGCTGATGTTTAAAGTCAAGGACAATATAACTTAAATGTTACCCTAAATCCACTGTGTACAGTGACTGATCTTTCCTATCTAACATTTGACCTATTTGATGCTGGACGAGGCACCTTTCCCCAGCTTAGCCATTATCTTTCTTCCTGACTGGCCATTCTTGTTGGTACCCTCCTCTGTATGCACTGGCATTCTTTCATTCAGTACTTAATCACTGTTTTAATTGTACCTGACCTTCGTAAGCCACTGTGCAGGCAGTACAATGCATATGCTGCCATCACCTATGTGTATTCTGGTATGCTCAAGACTCACTGCTCTAACCCATCTCACTTCTGCTGTTACTACTGATCTCTGTCCTCAGATTTTTTTTTTTCTTTCCATTAACAAAATCCATCCTGGGCTTCCCTTTGACCATAACTTCAATGTTAAAGCAGACAAAGTCTTAACACTCCTTCTATAATAACATTATCAAAATTATATCTATATGCTGGGAATAAAACTCATCAGTGGTCTCACCTCAGCTATAGACCCTGTATACTCAATACTTGACCCAACAGGCAAGATACGGCCACTGGTGCAATCAATAGAGATAACCACTCACTTTTTGATTATGATGGAGGTCTGCCCCACAAAAAGTAATACCCGGTACTATAAACATGGTCAAAACGCTTAGGGACAGGCAGGTCATATGCCCAAAAGGGGAACATACTACCATTATTTTTCCTGAATAGACATGCTGTCAAACTCCCTTCTCAATATTTATGTTTATACCTATGGACTAGCACTGCTCTCAGTCTAAGACAGAAAAACCCCTTTATGCAGAGGGTGGTGGTTAATGCAGGTACTCCTGTCTAGTCAAAGTGCTGAGAATAAGTGACTGTTGAGTGCTCAGCTCTAAATAGGACACTTATGTACCACCACCACCCCCAAACCCAAACACACACACACACACACACACACACACACACACACACACACACACGGCCCAGGGAACATTGCAGAGGAGAAGGCAGAAATAATTTAAGAATTGGAGGGTGGGGTGCTATCCGGACATGACGTGACTGTTGCAATCAAAGCTATGGACACCTGCATGAGAGTGGTCCCTTCGGACCCCATCCCTTCCTGAAGATCTAATGACTGTTAATGGTTCCTGGAGTTTTGTTTTTGTTTTGTTTTGTTTTCCTTTCTTTTCTTTAAAACAGGGTCTCCTCCCTGTAGCCACAGCTGGCCTGGAACTTGCTACTGCAAACCATGCTTGCCTTGGATCTCAGAGATCTCCCCCTCTGACTCCCAAATGTGGGGAATAAAGGCATGTGCTACCACACCCAGCCTAGAGGTTTTCTTTTAATGATATAGTCACTGGGTAATGGGGAAGTGAATATACAATTACAATATACTATATATACATACATAGATACAAATATATGTATGATGTCAATTTAAAGATAAATATTTAAAACAAATGAAATAACCTTTAACATTTTGTTACATGTATAAAATTTAAAAGGGTCAGATGAATGCCCAATAGCAGTACCCTATACAATTTTACCTGTGCTAATTACTAGAAAATGAGTAATTTCTAGAGAAATGTTTTTCAGCATTTTCAGTGTGACAATTTGCATACTAAGTTTATATGTATCATTAATTATGTCTGAAACTACTATTGTGTGTATCAAATGAGCATTCAATAAAAATGATAACTGTTATCTTTCTTAACCTTAAGGCAGGTGGAAGAATAACCACATTGCCATGCTTTTAAACCTTAACAGACTATGTACATTTCTTCCTGACACCAAAAGCAATTACCTACCAAGTTACAAACAGTTCACACAGTTCAAAAAGAGAGAATCCTTTCCAAAACAGAACCTGTAACAGATTACAGCTCCAACAGCAATCCTATCAATAAACAGAAACTATAGGAATATCAAATTTAAAATTATAAACTATAATTTTCAAATTATGGCATTTTTACATCATGCAATGTACCAAGTGATTAGAGACCCAGTAAGTACATCTCAACCTCATTACTCTAGATGAAAGCAAAGATGGCCCATGTCAAAAATTGAAATTTGCCGTTTAAAAAATATAAATCAGAACTAGGTATGGTGATGCACGCCTTCAATCTCCACACTCGGGAGGCAGATCCCTGTGCGGCCTGGTCTACACATCGAGCTCCAGGCCAGCTGGGGCTACAGGGAGACCCTATCTCAAAAAGACCAAAAAGGAAAAAAATAATTTTAACTGCAATTATAATGGCCTTTCAGAATCAAAATAAAGTCTAACAGGGACAAATATACCATACTAACTTAACAAATGAATAGTTCCCATTTGGAAGCTAAAGGCTACTGTCCTAAGAAGCTATCAGAGCAAGATGAAAAAATTACAGAGGCATTAGAAATTCTACCCATTTACCCAAGCTTCTCTGTTTTATCTTTTTTTTTTTTTTTTTTTTNAATATCAAATTGTAAAAATTATAAACTCAATTTTAAATTATTGGCATTTTTACTTCATGCAATGTACCCAAGTGATTAGAGACCCAGTACAGTACTCTCCAACCTCATTACTCTAGATGATAAGCAAAAGATGGCCCATGTAAAATTGAAATTTTTGCCGTTTTAAAAAAATTAAATCAGAAATAGGTATTGGTGAATGCACGGCCTTCAATCTCCACACTGGGAGGCAATCCCTGGTGCGCCAGCTGGTCTACACATCCGGAGCCCAGGCACTGGGTACAGGGAGACCCTATCTCAAAAAGACCAAAAAGAAAAAATAATATTTAACTTGCGAATTATAATGGCCTCTTCAGAATCAAAATAAAGTCTAACAGGGACAAATATACCATACTAACTTAACAAATGAATAGTTCCCATTTGGAAGCTAAAGGCTACTGTCCTAAGAAGCTATCAGAGCAAGATGAAAAAATTACAGAGGCATTTAGAAATTTTCTACCATTTACCAAGCTTTCTGTTTTATCTTTTTTTTTTTTTTTTTTTTTTTTTTTTTTTTTTTTTTTTTTCTGTATGTGTATGAATGTATTATCTGCATGTAGGTTTTGTGCACCCGTGTCGTGCAATGCCGCGGAGGTCAGAAGAGGGTGTCGGATTCCCCTGGAACTGGAGTTTCAGACGGTTCTCGGCCGCCATGTGGGTGCTGGGGATCGAACCCGGGTCCTCTGTAAGAGCGGTCGGCGCTCTTAACCGCTAGGCCATCTCTCCAGCCCCTTCTCTGTTTTATCTTAACAAAAGCTACCACAATGTCTAACTCCTAAACTAATCAATATGCAAAAAATAGATTGAACATCCACTGGATAAAAGTCTATATATCTTCAAGAACCCATGTTTTCAACTTTTCTATATTCTCTCCAAATGAAAATATAATGGAAAGGGGAGATACAGATTTGAAGTACAAAACCTAGAATAGAATCTTGGAGGGATTCAGACAGGGAAACTAATGAGAGACAACCAGAAAGGGTGGGCAAATGCTGAGCTTTGAATGATGGGGATGTGTGGACAGACCAGAGGGCAGAGTAAGAGCAAAACACACATGAAATCACAGCAAGGGGACAAGGAGACAGCCAGACTGTACAGCTTGCTCCCAGGGGGCAGTCAACAGGCTGCAGAAACAGCACCGCTGTCAACTGGAAAACAACTCATTTTGTGTTGTATGTGACCAGCACCTCCTGGTGATGTACAAAGTAGTATCCCTGGTTAGGGAGCACATTATGGTTGACAGATGAGATGTCTCATTAAGGTCAGAACAAGAAAGGACAAAACAGTGAACATATTTGGGGAAATTCTATCCATATTCTCACATTAAGAGCTGAAAGAGTCCCAAAGAGAAAAACTACACAAACCAGCACATCTCAGATTTTAGATCTGTCCCATTTTCCTATCAAAACCATTAATTTTCTTAGAACTAAAGTTCTGAAACACACTTGGGAAAGAACTTTTACTTAACATAAATCCTTTAGAGGCAAGCTGCATCCTTGTGACAAAAAAAATAAAATAAAATAAAATAAGAAGACTACTAAGAATACTTTAGTTAAGAAATAACAGCAGGTAAGGCATTTAAAAACAGCAACAAAAACCTCCGGCACATATATGAAACACAGATTAAAGCAGAAGAGAATCTTGTAGGAACTTTTTTTTTGTCTTTTTGAGACAGGGTCTCCTTATAGCCCCAGCTGGCCTGGAACTCACTCTGTAGAGTAGGCTGGCCTTGAACTCAGAGATCCACCTGCCTCTGCCTCCTGAGTTCTAGGAGGTGCCACCACAGCCAGCTTAAAGTTGGTTCTTAGCCACCATGTAGGTGCTGGGAATCGAACCTGGGTCCTCTGCAGGAGCAGTCGGCGCTCTTAACTGCTAAGCCATCTCTCCAGCCCCCTTGATTCAGTGCTCTTAACTGCTGAGCCATCTCTCCAGCCCCCTTGAGAGAACATTTTTTACAAATCCTCCTGGTAGAGAACTCTCTGGACTAATAAAATTAATAGATCCACATTGCTAACAATAAAATGATTTTAAAAGAACCTTTTTAAGTTAAATAGTAAAGTTTTAAGATGTACTTTTCTGAAAAATGTAAATTTTAATTCTTAAATTTGAAGTCTGTACAATAGTCATACCAGTTTACAGTCAAGTGAATATAATCTCAGATTTTACAGCATTGGTCCACTCAAAACTATGTGCCTCTTTCTGCCTAGAGACCCAGGTGACAATAATGTTACAAAAGCAGAATCACGGACTTTTAGAAACCACAATGTTAGAAGCTACTATGTCTAAAATTACCAAGTAATGTTCTTACCAAAGAAGTAATTTAAAACACTGCAATAATATTATTTGCTTGACACTGTTATTGGAAAACTAATAGAAAATAGCTTTACAAGAATATAGGAAGACTTTAACCACTGTCCAACAAAAATATTAATTTAGATTTCTATAATCATTAGCAAATTAAAACCCATGATTCCTAACTATTCCCTGAGGCTCAACATTCCTAAATTTAAAAATAAAAACAGGGTTCAGTTTGCTCCCGGGTTTTGGCACCAAAAATAAAATAAAATAAAATAAAAAACCTAAAGAACATGTTTCAATACAGTTTGAAACTGCTGTCAAACTGATTTCATTTTAAATGTATTTTATTTTATTTTGTTTATTTATTTTTTGGTCTTTTCAAGACAGGGTCTCCCTGTAGCCCCAGCTGTCCTGGAACTCACTCTGTAGACCAGGCTGGCCTTGAACTCACAAAGATCTGCCTGCCTCTGCCTCCCGAGTACGAGGATTAAAGGCCTGCGCCACCACACCCGGCTTAAATGTATTTTAAATAGACATATAGGTTATTTATAATATTAATATACAAAGAGCAAAACAACTGCATTTTAAGGCTGCTCTTAAGAAAACTGAGCCACCACGCCTGGCTTCGATGTATTTTAAATAGACATATAGATTATTTATAATATTAATATACAAAGAGCAAAACAACTGCATTTTAAGGCTGCTCTTAAGAAAATTATTGAGCTGGGCGTGATGGTGCATGCCTTTAATCCTAGAACTCAGGAGGCAGAGGCAGATGGATCTTTGTGAGTTCAAGGCCAGCCTGGTCTACAGAGGGAGTTCTGGGACAGCTGGGAGTACCGGGAGACCCTGTCTAGAAAATACCAAAAAAAAAAAAAAAAAAAAATTATTAAAGGTGGTTAATCCACTTGTAGTACATAATAGTAAATATTTAGTATTAATAGTTCCAACAGTCAGATCAAATGGACTTTACAGAGGATTACCTAACTACACAAATTATTAAATGCAAAGCAAAAACTGCACTAACTTTTGTTTCAGTGCACAGATGGTAAGATATCGAGTAATTTGTCATCATTAATATTCTTGAACATTCAACACTAACATGCTGTTTTTGAAGTAGCTGCTTGCTAAATGAATTTAAAGGGTATTTAGCTATAATTTATGTCTGCTTAATCTGAAGGACTTACACACACACACACACACACACACACACACACACACACACAAAGCTAAACTGAAGCCTAAGTATACAGAACTATAAAAACACAACACATATTACTTATAGGAAAAAAAATCTGTGTTCAAATTATTTGAAGACAGCAGATGTTAAGACATGAAAATAAAAAAGAACATTCTCTAAGAGATTACTGTGCTTAATAAGTAACCGCAGATAAATCTTCTGAAAGAAGACTGTGCACACAGATAAGAGAAATATGTTCTATCTATCTTCTCTTAACGAATGTCACAAAAACTACCAAAGGGGAAAAGGGCAAAATCAAACTCTGGAGCAACAGTCAAAACTATTTAACTAACTGCTCCCAGATGATCCTGTGCTCTAAGACAAGACCACTACCTTGTGGAACATGAAACAAGGTTATGGACTTCATGAGCTAAAATCTCCTTATTTGGGACCTTTAAATTTCACTGCATAACTAATTCTAACAAAATTTTAGATAACATTCACACGGCGGAAAAGTGCAAAAAAAATTACAGTAAGAATTGAAAGAAAAAAACTTGTAGCGTAGCACATTTCACTTTTAACTGCCGCAAAGACTGACGGGTCTCTGAAGAGATCTCTTTTAAAATATATATTAAAATAGAATCTTTCAAATATGTTCATATTCATTCAGCTGTTAAGCAAATCAGGGTATAAACTTTATATTACAATGAACACAAGCAATACTTAAATTATAAAACTAAGCCCAAACAATTCTATATTTATTACACTAATCAGAAGCTGATTTCCACACACTTGTAACTTTCATAAATTAATATAGACATGTGTAGTGAGACGAACATTGGGGAAAACCTGATGGACACCTCTGGCTAATCTAGAGTCCAGGTCTGGCTAATGAGGCTGTAGTGATGTGACACTGGACCTACAGAAATCATTTTACCTGGGGGGGGGGGGACGAGGGGACGGGCAACTGTCTATGTACAACTCATGTCACAGAATTATTTACTATGAGAGTTAAATGACAGTATATAAAAAGCATTCTGAATAGCTGAGATTCGTTCTTAAGTCACTATTATAAACCATTATCATAAGAGCAAAATCTGAGAAGCTCCTATTAGGTGCCTGCTGTGAAACAGATCAGCAGAAAAATCAAAACACATATACCATATAAACAATGAAGACTATGAATCGGGTTCAAATTCAATTGAATATTGGATAGTACTAAGCATCTCCTATGCTACAAATGTAAAACACTCAATTTAATTTAAAATCGTCATCTCTACTTTCACATATGCTTGACAATTTTTAATAAAAAAATTTAATGAATAGTATATATGGTACAAATATATGTAACATTTCTAAAAGCTAAAAAGGCCTGTAACTTCCTTCTGAAAACTGTTCCCTGTACATCATCTTCTTTGTAATGTTACCTCTGATTCTGTAAATTCCCAAGTAGGCTACTAATAGTACCCTTTTATAAGACACTAGAAATTAATTTTCCCTTCCAACTGATCAACTAACTATCCTTACCCAAGAGGCAAACCATTAAGTTTCTGCTTCCTGATCCTTATTCTTTCTACTGGTTTTACACATTGATTATGAAATTCCCAAAGAGGTTAAAAAATGAAAATAAAGTTTTAGCATTATAAGGTATAAAATGTAAGGAAAATTTTTCAGATTTTTTTTTTGCTGTTCAATATTATAAAAGTTTTTCCAAGTGACTAATCCTCTTATGTGAAATGAGTTTTCACATAAGAGACTGTTTCATCCAAAATGAAGTTAACATGTTTGCCAAAGGAAATTAGTCAATTGAATCCCCAAATAAATGATTCTATCAGAGTATATATAACAATGCATTAATTACTCTGTGTGCATCAACTTAACCTTCAATAACGTCCTTTAACCTAAGGCTATGTTCATGGCTTGAAGGAGGCCTTGGAGCACCAAAGGCATAAATAATATTTCATCTCAAACGGATTTTGTTTAATTATAGCTTAATATTTATCTACAGCTCAACATCTAGTGTTTTACAGTAGTCAGAAGAAATCACAAATGTTGAATTAAAATTTAAATGCAGACAAAAATAGCAACAATATCTTGTGTGTAATTAAAACCTGTATTAGCTCATATCCATGTTAATTTATAAATTATTTAAAAGCTAATTTTTTCTCTCATGTTACATGTACAATAGTAAAAAAATATCATCATGTGTCTAAACACAAAGCACCTCAAATTCTAGATTTGAGAAGGCAGAGGAAGCTCATCAGCTCAGCTGTCACTACATTTTTTCCCCCTCTAATCCTGAAAAATTACACTTGTTTTTATATGAGATGCCTCAGAGGAGTCATGCATAGAAACCACTTTTTCCAACACCGTCTTTATTAAACTTTGAAGATAAGTATTCCTGCTAAAAGTGCTAGTTCGTATTATCTTAAAGCACGTAATTATAAACCCTCAGTATCCATGAAAGGCAGTTAATTGGCAGACAACAAATAAAAAATAATTACTATACTGTACTCAAGCAAGAATAATTTTACTGATTTGGGGGTGTTTATTTTATAACCTGTTAATAGGACAGCAACTTAAAATTTAAAAGCACTACCTTACTGGTAGGTACTGGTACTTGGTGGAGTAGCTAGTTTTAAACATGTTAGCAATGCAGTTTTTGCCTGTCTACTTTCCCTCAATAGATCTAGACCATCAATATTCTGCTATATTATAAATGTGCATCAAAACCTCAGCTTGGAATGCTACATAAGGTCTAAAGCTTCAACTGAAAAACAAACCATAGCTTCCCAAAGTTGCTGAAATTTCTCCCGAAAGGGCTAGAAATTATAAAAGACAGAGAAAGGAAGACATTTCCCTTTACATGTCTAAATGGGTAGTAATGACAAACTGTGATAAAAAAAAAAAAGGCAATCTTAATTTTTACCATTTGAAAAAAAAAAAAATCACAAAATTTTAAGTCAAAGGTGGCACTCTGTCCTCAACTCACCCAAATGTGACTCACTTTTGCAGACTATATGGTAGGAAATAACAGTTACTTTTCAAAGATCTTTGCAGTTACACCAAAGCCAAAATCAGGACAAAAATTCACCCTTAATTATAGCAACTGAACTGTCTTATCCACAGCAAAGTAGAAACTAAAACAGCCCCCCCACACACACCCCCAACACGGTTTTAAAGGCTCATTTCATATACTAGCTTTCAACAGCTCCAGGTTAAAAAAAAAAATTGTATTTACTTCAAATTTTAACTCTCCAGGAGGAGAAAGGAAAAAAAGGGGGAATGAAGGGGCTCAAATGAAGCACTCAAATACAGAAAGCAGGTTCTCCTCCAATCCCTCTTTAATTCCCCCAATCCGTCCCTGCTGCCACACACAAGGACAGGGAGGCTCCTTTGAGAAGGCCGAGCAGGGCAAGTGAAGGCTCTCCATTCACTCACACGGGCCACCATCCAAAGGGATGCCCGACCAGTGCTTCACACAAACCAGGCCCTTACAAGTACTTCTTATTATAAAATACACCCACGCTGAGCAAGAGCCTTATTTTAAAGTAAGACTGTCCTCAGGTGGGGGAGGTTAAATACAACAAAGCCTTCCATGTTGAAAGGCAGACAGTACAGACATGTGCATAGACCTACACACGTATGAAAAAACAAAATCATATAACTAATTTATCAGGAACAGCAATCGATACCAACAGGAGCCATTAGATGATTAATAAACCCAAAAAAGTAGCATGCATAGCAGCCAAAGGTGGGTGTCTGCAGCACTCTAACCCATGGGAAGGGTAGGAAAAAGAAGGGGGGGAAAAAAAGCAGGCTACCGCGGAGGGTCCGGTCCTTGGTGGTTCTGCAGACCACTCTCCCCACCCAAACCAGTCCCTGCCCTCCCTTCAGCACCTACCACCCACCGTCACACAGAGAAAGCTCTCCGGAGCTACGAGTTCTCCAGAACACTGGTGAATGCAGTGCGCAGAGCCCAGCCTGGCCAGGGACCTAGGCGCAGACCCAGGGGTCGCTAACTAGCTAAGACACCAGCTTCTCCCGCAGGAGGTAATAAAGGGAGAACCCCCTCCCCGCCCCATTCTGGCCGCTGGAATGCCACCCTCCTCCTCCTCCTCCTCCTCCTCCTCCTCACCAAGCCATCCCGGGGAGGGGAGGGCAGGGCAGCGCAGATAATTCTTTTTCTTTTAAACTAAGTGCATAAACATGAATCGGAAGCCAGCGAGTACATCCTGGGGGGCCAGACGGGAGACAGGCGGGGAAGGCGAGGCGGCTCTCCCACTGCCGGGGAGTCTCCGTCCGGTCTGACGCGCATCCATCAATCCACCCCCGCCGGGGGCCGACCAGGAGCCCTCGCTCTGCGCCCGCAGCGCGGCTCGGGGGCCCAAGCCAGGGATTAAAGGGTGACCCTCCCGGGGCGCGGGGAGGAGAGGGAGTGCCGGGACCGCTGCCCTCAAGGTCACCACGCGCCGGGGCGGGGGTGACCGGTGGTGGGATGGGCTGTGGGGGCTCAGCCGCGAGTGTAGACGCGAAGCCACTAGGAGTCCCGTCCTCGGGCCCGGGAGGCGACTCCAGACTGGACCCGATGCTGAGGCACGGAGAGGAAGCCGCTCACCTTTCCGATCTCCCACAGGCGCCTACCTGGGGGTGAGGCCCCGCGCCGCCAGCCAACTTGGCGGGGACCCCGCCACTCACCCCGCCGCCTGGACCCCGGCGCGCCCCCCCGCAGGTGGCCGCCCCCGCCGCCACTCACCTCGCCAGCGCCGGGAACCATTTTCCGCGGGGAGGTGAGCCCAGCTAAGCGGGAGGGTCGGGGAGGCGGCCGCCGGCGGCTGGATGCGCCCACTCGGGGCTCGGCGGTGCGCTCCCGCAGCCGACTCGCCGGGAGCCCGGGGCGCACCGCGGAGCTGCGGCTGCACCTCTGGGAGGAGGCGCCGCGTAGCCCAAGACTGGACGCCGGGGCTCCCTACTCACGCTGCACTGCGAGGAGGCGGCGGCGGAGGAGGAGGCGGCGCCCGGCCGGCCCCCGCCCCGAGCCCGGCAGCCGCCGAGTGGCCGCTCGCGTCCCCGCAGGACCCGCCTCCTCCGCTCCGCAAAGCCGCACACAGGGCGCGCCAGGCAGCTCTGCCGGCCTCACGCACCGCCCGCAGCGGCCGCGGGGTGCAGCACCGGGCCCCGGAGCACCGCAGCCCAGCCGGCTCGGGGCGGAGTCCGGGGACGCCGCGAAGCCGACAGCCGAGCACGAGGGGCTGCGGACAGCGGCCCGTGTACACCCGGTGACCCGCGGGAGTGCCGCGGCAGGCAGGCAGGCAGGGGGAGGACGACGCTCACCCGTTCCGGTCCGGCGCTCTCTCTGCTCCACACCTTCACGCCTCCCGCTCCACGCTGGCGGCGCAGCTGCTCCCGCTGTCTCTGCCACCGCCGCCGATGCTCGCGCGGCCGCTGCTGCCGCCTTGGCTGGGCGCGGTCACGTGACGCGGCCCGCGGGGAGCTTGAGGGCGGGTGCGCGCGCGCGCGCGAGCGGAGGAAGCGCGGCTCGGAAGCGGACTGGAGCTTCTGGGGGAGGGCGTTTAAGGGGAGGACCCGGCGAGCGCGCACCCGACGGCGAGCGCGTGCCCGGCGATTAGAACTTGGCGGCGCGCGGTGTGGAAAGGGTGGCCGGAGTGCTGGGCGGCAGACTTGCGCCTCCGCGCGCCCCTCCCTCGCTTCCTTCCCCGCGCGCCCCGGCTCTCCGCTGCCCCCGCCCCTCCTGCGATCGCCTTCCCTCCTGCGGCGGCCTGCGATTGGCTGCGGTCCTCTGACGTCTGTGTTTCCATGACGTGTCGGCCCGGGGAGGGGAGCGGGAGGGGGCGGCGGGGGAGGAGGGGGCGGTGACTCCATCAGTCTCAGCTGCTGCTCTGGCACCGGCCGGGCGGCTCCCGCGACGTGAGGAGGAAGGAGGTGCGGAGGCAGGAGAGCGCAGTGAGCCGCCGAGGTGCGGACGCCCTTCACTTGCGGCCGGACTTAGCTCCGCAGCCCCTGGCTGCGGCTGCGGCTGCGGCTGCGGGTGGGGGAACCTGGGAGCCGGGCCACAAGCGGACGAGGACGCGTGGCAGCAAAGCCGGGTCGGTGGACGCCAGAGCCACCCGTGGCCGCCACCCGGCGTCCATTCCCAGCGGACGGTCCCGGACGTTGACGCATTTGCGGGGACGGGAACCCGCTGTTCTGCAGGCTGTGATCCTTCTGCGGGTGTAGACACCCGGGATTCCCGTTGTAGTGAGCGCCCAGCTCTCCTCGGGCGGGTGCAAACAGGCCTTGCAGGATCGCCGCTGGAAGTCCTCGGGTTTCTGTTTTAGGTTTGCCTTTTTTTTTTTTTTTCCGTGCCAAGCTGGTGGCTCTAATTCGTGATATCTCAACCCTGCACTCTTTCTTTCCCAAAAAGAGGGAAAAGAAATGGCGAGGGGAAAAATGGGGAGAGGGGCACAGAATAATGTGCAGTATTTCCATGCTAAAAAGTAACCGATCCTGACCAACCTTTGGAAAGATGTTAAAAAGAAAACCACCCACCATGGCATTTAACAACGGGTTTTCCTTCCCGTGTTCACACATTTTAACATGTGTACCGTGTCCCATTTTTGACTAATCGCTCGTTTGAACTAAGCGTCGCCCGTAGCTCCTTTTCAGTATCACTTAAGAAAAAAAACAAGGATAAGTACTGCAGTCTCCTCTTCGATTAACTCCAGAAATGGAAAAATTAATAGTTGCATAGTCTTCTCAAAAAGCATACAGTTAATGGAAGTACTGTGTTTTGTATGTTTACTATCTGATAACGTTTATTTTAAAGGCTTAAAAACAACACATCTAAAAAATTTTAAAGCAAAATCTTCCATGGAAATCCTGTTGAAAATACATTTTACAGTTTATATTTTTCACCAGGTTAGACATTAGCCGACCCTCTGAGCTGTGCCCTTGACATATTCAACTAGCTAGTACTGAGCACCCCCCCCCCACCCCTCGGTTTCATTACTGTTAGAGAATTGGATAGTGTGGTACAATAAATAGCCCTTCTTGAGATTATTTCAAATCTGCTTAATAGAAAAACAAATTAACTAAATTTCACTTAAGTAATTTCCAGTATTCTCTCTCCCTGAAATATCTTTCAGAATTGCTCAGACACATTTGAGAACCCTTGGCTGTTATCCAACTTTTCCTCCAAGGAAGTCCCCAAAGAAAATTGAATTATGAATTCTACTTTAATCAGAATTTGACATTAAAGTAATATGTGAATCATTATATAGTACACTAGCAAAATTGATAATAGATTAAATTAGAATCTGTTCACTGGGTGGATTTCTTGCAGTTCTCATTTACAAAATACCTGTTCTTAAAAGAATTATGTTCATGAATCACTGAGCATCTTTATTATAAAAACATTATTGCAATGAAGTTTTATTTATGGGTGTGTATATGTACCCATAAGTGAAAATATATATATATATATATATATATATATATATATATATGTCTCTTAACATTTGTATTTATTTTAATGAATGTGAGTCACATACATGATAAACTTTTACTCTCATAGTCAAGATAATTGTGCTTTATAGTTTATGTTTCCATTCTTCAGATACAAAATTAAAGCTGAAACCAATATAGAAATAACTGCATGTTAAGAAATTCAATTTTTTTCCTCCTACAGGCTTTGTCCTGAAATCTCCCACATGACGTACTTCTCAGTGTAAAATATTGAAATGCTTAATTAGGTTTTTTTTTTTCCTTTTGATGCAGGAGATGGAATGGGGCCTAAACACTGACAAGAAAGTGCTCTACCACCAAACTAGAAGCTCAGGCCTTTAGCAGTATTGCTTTTATTTTTTTTAATTTTTTTTAAATTTATTTCTGTATGTGTATGAATGTACTGTCTGCATGCAGGTTTGTGCACCCGTGTCATGCAATGCCATGGAGATCAGAAGAGGGCGTCGGATTCCCATGGAACTGGAGTTCTCCTGGAATTGGAGTTTCAGACAGTTCTCGGCCGCCATGTGGGTGCTGGGGAATTGAACCCAGGTCCTCTCTGTAAGAGCGGTCGGCGCTCTTAACCACTAGGCCATCTCTCCAGCCTAGCAGTATTGCTTTTAAAGAAAGAGAACTCTTAGAATTCAGTAATGCAGTTGTGTATGACATAACCATATGGTCTTCATCTTAGACCTCATTTGTCCCATGGATTCAATTGACCTGTAGATACATCAATATATAATAAGAGCAGCATAATACAATTTGTTGTCAAAATCATAGTTTTAGAAATAAGCTTTTTAATTACAATACAAAATTTATAAAGGTAATCTCAATACAGGGTGCTATTTTTAGATGATAACGTTTTGGAGGCTGCATGGTCAAAATAATATATTTGGCAAATTTTAAAAGTATATTCCTTTTAGTGAAGTAATTGTATCGACATCTTTTTTTGGTAACTTGATTAGTTCAATCTGCTTCATTCTGGGAGACAGCTTTCTAAATTCTTCTGTGTAATTCAAAGTAAAGAGAAACATTCGGCTCTTTATTCTCTCAAGAATCCTTGCCTCAGCTTAGTTTCACACTGTTGTAGTCCCTCTCAGGAGACAAAGGCAGAAAGAAGGAGAATTCCCAGGTCAGCCTGGGCTACGTAGTGATTTCCAGGTCAGCCTGAGAATAATATAGCAAGATGCTATCTCCAACAAACAAATACCAAAACCACCTTACATTTAGCAAAAGGGCAATATAAAGATGCACCAACAGTAGTCTGTTTTAAAAGCCACATCCATTCTCTAAATAGGTATTTTGCATACATGAATGTCAGTCCTGATCATTCTGGAATTCTAAGAGGAGTGACAGGTGTGGGAAGGGAAAGGAGGTGGAGGGGTACTAAAGGCTTCATAAAACATACTTGTGTACTCAAATTTCCATTAACCTGAAGAGAGAGGGAAACATTACTTAGCTGTAAAAAACCACAGAGAACTGTTATCTATTAGCAACAAATTAATTACATTTTCTGAATTAAATGGAGTATAATTACAACTAAGCCTAAAATAAGAATCTTCAAGATGTATAATGGAAATTTTTTCTCTACATAAAAAATGCATAATAGTTGTATGACATCATTTGATGGGAATTATTTAGTGACTAAATTCTCGTACCCTTCCTTCTTCACATAGAGCATTTTCTCACCCCAAATATTGTATGCTGTAGATATATGGTATTAGTCCTAAATCTAAATGACAAAAGAGATTATACCTAAATGTTGAAGATTTCCTGTGAGAAGTTTAGACCTGTTTCATACTACAAAGGGTATATATACACAGCTGAAATAAGTTGAAAAGAATATGTGCAGTAGAAACATTAGGATGGGTTCTTGGGAAATAAGTTTACCATAATAATTTCCTTGTCTTTTTGAGACAGGGTCTCCCTGTAGCCCCAGCTGTCCTGGAACTCACTCTATAGACCAGGCTGGCCTTGAACTCACAGAGATCCTCCTGCTTCTGCCTCCCAAGTGCTGAGATTAAAGGTATGCACCACCACACTGGGAAATTTTCCTTGTCGTTAATTTCTCAAACAGTAACTATCTTTGAGAGCCCTCACCTCCCCTTACTTGGAACTCATACTTTTCATATTCACATTACATGCGAAGAATTGTGATACATCATAAGGTTTTTATGAGGTTTGGGTTTAGGTTAAATATAGATATAAAGCTTTTTGCATAGTTTTTGTTTCTTTTTCTTTTTTAACATTTCGAGTTTTTGTACATTTCATACAACAGTTATTAATCAAATTTAGATCCTTCCCCCATCCATGCCCCAACCAGGCCTCATGTATTCTGCTATACATGTTAAGCCTCAACCTGTCAAGCATTTTACCAAGACGTTCTTTGGTGCATTCATCTTCTGGAGTCCATTCAACCCATCTATAGATCTTAAGAAAGGTCTACTCTCCCTCACAAAGCCATAATCAGTTTGCAGCAGTTCTCAGGCTAGGGCCAGTCCACCATCACCCATTTCCCTCATACCACTCTGGGCCCTTGTCTGGATTGGCATAGATCATGTCCTGGATACCACCATTGCCACAGGCCCACATGTGCAAGCTTCCAGTGGCCTGAAATCCTGTTTGCCTATGTTCATAGACCAACCCTGGCTTTTACAATCTTTCTACCCTCTCTTCTGCAGTGATCCCTGAGTTGTGGGTACGTGATGTTTAATATATGAATTCTATGGAAGGACACACACTCTACAGTCTCTTCTGCCCACTGTAGATATATCACCTAGGGATGGGTGTGTCTCAGATGTATATTCTCTGTGTGTGATCATTTGTGGAACTCTGAAGTAGCCTCCATCTGTTGCTAAAAGCAGCTTTTTGATGAGCGGTGGGTGTACTGTATTTTTGTCAGGGAAAAATGCTGGTCTCTGGAATCCAAGGCAAGGTGGGGGTGGGGAGAGCCTGGGAAGAGTCTAACAATGTATGTAGCCCCAGCCTCACTGTGAACTCATAATTTTCCTTCTACCTCCACAGTTACAGTAATTTTGAGTGTGTACCACGATCCTCAGCTTAACACAGGATCTGATGTATATATAATAAATTCTCAATAAATGTCATTGTTTAAATTTATTCATTTTTTCATTTTTATTACCAAGTAAACTTGCTATGAAATAGAATACACACTCTTCTAGGCAAATAGATCATTACCATAGAACAGAACTATTTGTGTCTTGTGAAATAGGCACTGTTTTAATCCTCTTTAAAGCACATCACATTTACTCATTAGTCACTGCTTAATTTTGCTGATCTAGGCTAAACCTTCTCCAGCAAATAGTATTTTCAATTTATTGAATCAGACATGCTTTGAGCTACAAGTAACCCAAAAGTACACTAATAGTGTGTCATCGTTGGCTTTGGTTGTCAACTTGACACATCTGGGAAGTAACGCAGTCCCAGAAAAAAAAAAAAAAAAAGGCAAATGGTTTCCCTCGTTTGTGGATGCTAACACCAAATCCCCAGTTGGCAGGCAAACTGAGCAACTTTATTATTTCTTTGTGTCTGAAAGCAACTGTGCTATTATAATCTGAATCTCTTAATGGACTCTAGAATTATCTGCCACCTATATTCACACATTGTAACTACCATATATGGGTGGAAGATATGTATTCATATTCTAGAGTAATATAAAATTAAAGGGAAAAATGTGAACCCTAAAACATATTTAGGAATTAACATATAGTTTATTCCCAGAGGTCATAATTTTGATACATATGTGTTGTTTATACAGGCATAATTTGTAGTAATACGGGGCTGGAGAGATGGCCTAGCAGTTAAGAGCTCTGACTGCTCTTGCAGGGGACCAGGGTTCCATCCCCAGCAACCACATGGTGGCTGAGAACCGTCTTTACAGTTTCAGGGGAATCTGACACCCTCTTCTGACCTCCGCGGCTTTGCACGATACAGGTGCACAAACCTACATGCAGACAGTACATTCATACACATTAAAAATAAATAAAAATAATTTGGAGTAATACAAAGGAGAGGGAACAACAACAACATAAGGACTGGGTCAAAGAACTGACTGATGTAGTTAAATTCTGCTCAAAACAACAAGCCTCTGCAGAAAAAAATCCTTGGAAACAGAAAGATGCAAGACATGTATGGCAGAACGCATAAACTGGGGTGGGGGAGGGGCAAGAAGAGGGGAGGTATCTAAATTGGAATGAAAAATGATGTATGAAATATACAAAATGTCAATAAGAAAAAAGGAAGCAGGAACACCAATGAGGGAATTTCTTCTATTTGACTGTCCTGTGGCCATGTCTGTGGGGCATTTTCGTGGTTGATGAGCTATGTGGGAGGGGCCACCCCTGGGCAGGTGGTCCTGAGTTGTATGAGAAAGAAGGCTGAGGACAGGCCAGAGGAGCAAGCCAGTAAGCAGTGTTCCTCCACAGTCTGTGTGTCAACTCCTGCCTCTAGGTTCCTCCCTTGAGCTCCTTCCTGACTTTCCTCATAGATGGACTATCACTTGGAATGGTTAAGATGAAGTAAACTCTTCCCCAAGTTGTTTTGGTCAGTGTTTTATCACAACAATAGAAAGCTAACTAGAACATCATAGCTTTAATAAATAGCACTTCATCACTATGACAAAAGACTCAGGAGAAACCACTTAATTAATACAAAGAAGATATATTTTGCCTTCTGGCTTGAGAGGTTTAAGCCCATGGTCTATTGTCTCCCATTGCTTTTAGTTGTGGGATGGCAGAGCATCTTCAAGTGATAGAGCAAAGCTGCTTGCTTTCTGGTACCTGGAGAGGGATGGGGGGAGGGAAATGGGGAAGTCAACGTGGGGATGGAAGTCAGGAACCAAGATGGAAATTTTAGGGACATGCTGCTCCCCCAGAGACCTACTCCCTCCAAGTAGGCCCCACTTCCTTATAAACTCTCAGTGGGTTCATTCATTGATGAAGCTAGAGCACTCATGGTCCACTCACACCTGAACACTGGACTAACCCTTCAGTGAGCCTTTGGGAACACTGCATTTCGAACCACAGCAGGTGCTATTCTCACATCAGAAGTTCAGGGTAGATGATGGTAGAGCTGATTCAGCCGCTGAATATGGTCATCCAGCATCCAATCTTGTGTCTTTTCTGCTTTACCATCTCTGATCTAGCCTATCAATAAGAAAATCAGCAAGACTTTCTCAATGATCTCAAATCCTAATTTAGTTTGTTAGCTTCTATTTTCATGTAATTTTTATTGTTTGATGTTTCCTTTGAGCCTTCTCATTTAAGGAGAGGAATCAAATAGAGGAATTACCTTCGTAAGCAAAGCAGTGCAGACTTCTGGTCCACGGTGCCATGGCATCTGAGGGAATATCGTGAGTACAATCCCTTTAGGTGATTCCTACACACAACACTATCACTTTTCCTTCTCTGTTATGGCATTCCTTGATTGCGTGTGGGGGGGGGGTGCGTGTGTATGTGTGTGTGTGTTCATGTGGGTTCATGATGTGTGTGTGAGTGCACGTGTGGAAGCTAGAGCACAACCTTTGTTGTGGGTCCTCAGAGGGTGTTGAGCTAGAGCTTGCCCATTAGGCTGAGCTAGCTGGCCAGTAAGGCCAAGGGATCCACCTGTCTCTGCTTCCCAAGCACTGGGAGTATAACATGTACCACTGTGTGTGTGTGTGTGTGTGTGTGTGTGTGTGTGTGTGTCTGCACCTGGATGCTAGGGTTGGGACTCAGGTTCTCATGTTGGCCTCATCAGCACTTTACTGACTGAACTATCTTCCCACCCCTTGTGTGTTTTTTAAAATTAGATCTTTCTTTTCTCCTGTCTATTTTTTTTTTTTATTAATTTTATTTATTTCTGTATGTGTGTGAATGTACTGCCTGCATGCAAGTCTGTGCACCCGTGTCGTGCAACGCCGCGGAGGTCAGAAGAGGGTCTCGGATTCCCCTGGAGCTGGAGTTCTCCTTCAGACGGTTCTCGGCCGCCATGTGGGTGCTGGGGATCGAACCCGGGTCCTCTGTAAGAGCAGTCGGCGCTCTTAACCGCTAGGCCATCTCTCCAGCCCCCTCTCCTGTCTATTTTTAATAATAAGTTCTTGAGCATTTTTCTATCTCGATACAGAGTTTGCCCATTTTCTTGATTTCAGCTCCTTGATGACAAGAATAGTTCTGCTTTATTAATTATGTATTTATTTGTTAAGCCTAACAAATGCCCTCTGAAGTTACTGAGATAGGAAAACAAGAGTCTCCTTAGGAAACGTTAGCATCAGAGTGAGACAGTTCATTGAATCATTTATACAAAGAAGCTTTTATTAAGCACTTACTACATTCCAGGCCTATCCAAATTTGGCACCAAGTGTATGCCAATTCCTTTGGCTCAGATGAATGAACAAAGAAATGATATATCATTGCTCTGATAATGAGTTCTGAATTTATACTCATAATCTTATTTTATTCTAGCCCCCATGGGAACATTTTTAGGGTCATTTTTTTTCTCCAGATAGGAATGTTAGCAAGGAAATAATTCACCAGCTATCAAAGACAAATCACTAAGGACTATTGTGTTGACCCATGTGCTTTTGATGGCAGCAGAACAAGAGTCAGAAAAAGAATGTTGATGAATTCTAGGAAACAAATGGAGAGGTTAGAAGAAAGTAGAATCTGGAATAGAGAGAATAGGAAGAGAGAATAAAAATGGAAGGTTACAGGGAGGATAACACAGGCAAATAAATTAATGGTCCTTATGTGATAAATGGTCCTTATATGATAAATTCTGGCCATCAGCCAGAATTAAGTCAAACTAAAGAGAAAAATGGGCAAACTAAAGAAATTAAAAGATGAGCAAAAGAATAAAGTAAATATTCCTCCTAAATTTAGAGTGTGATTTTTGTAGTAATATGAATTTGCATGACATTTTCTCAGAATCCAGACTTGGGATTGTCTGTTTGGATTCAATGGTAAGATTTCAAGAGTTGGGGCTGGAGTGTCTTCTTACAGAAGACACATGTTCAAATCCCAACACCCACATGGTGCCTAACAACCATTTGTTAACTCCAGTTTCAGGGGATCCGATGCCCTCTTCTCTCCTCCATGGGCAGTACATGACATTAGTGCACTTAAATACATGCAAGCATAACACTTCTACACATAAACAAAGGTTTCATGAGTCTCCCACACAACTTCCTTGCAAGAATGGACATAGCCTTGATAATCAAATTATATTTTTTTCTGACTGCCAACAAAATACCACAGACTGGATGGCTAAAACTGTAGATGCTTAAATTCTCACAGACTGGATCCTGTGATTAATCTCTGGTAAGGCTTCTCTGCTTGGATTGCAAAACATCTACCTTCCTGCTGTCCTCATGCGCCTTTCCATAGGTAAAGTGCATGGAGAGATTACCTTCTTTTTTTTGGTCTTTTCAAGACAGTGTCTCCCTGTAGCCCCAGCTGTCCTGTAACTCCCTCTGTAGACCAGGCTGGCCTTGACCTTACAAAGATCCGCCTGCCTCTGCCTCCCATGTGCTAGGATTAAAGGCGTGTGCCACCACACCTTGCAAGACTACCTTCTTATGGGAACACTGGCCCCATCAGATTAAGCACCAACCACTACAACTTCCCTTTAATTACTTCTCTAAAGGCCCTTTCTTCAGTACAGTCATGTTGAGTGTTGAGATTTTTCAATTTAAGAAGAATGTTGAGGAGACACAATTCAGCTCACAGGACAGATTCATTTTTTGTGAGTATTTTTCAGGTCTGCTGGAGTAGATTTCCTGCATTATGTAACTCCACTCCTCAAATGTTTGTGGGTGGCACACATAAATGGTTCCAAAATGTGGGAAACAATGTTAATATGGAACTCAGTATAAAGATAGAAGAAGATTGTAGGTCTAGAAATGGGGAATTTAAAGGGGGAAAAGCACACAGTAAGCAGATATTCACCTAAGGGATTACCAATCCTCCATGTAAATGAGAACTATATAATCACAGAACTTTAATGATAGCGATACGGGAGGCTATTATTGAATCAGCAGAGCAAGTACGTATGGTATGATTTGAGTGTTGGTTCCACGTAAAATTCATATGTTGAAATTCTAATCCCCCAAGGTGACAGTACTAGGAAGTGTAATTTACAAACTAATCAAGTTATGAGAGTTCTATAAAGCCTTCATGAGTAGAATTAATTCCTTCTAAAATATGCCAGATAACTTTGGGTCCCTCTACCAATTCTGGATGTAGATGTCATTTATGATCTAGGAACCAGGTACTTCTGGATACTAAAGCTCCCTTTACCTTGATCTTGGTCTTCTCAGCCCCCAGAGCTGTGAGAAATAAAATTCTGTTGTTAATAAAATATCTAGTTTATGATATTTTGTTAGCAGTCTGCGTGGACTAAAATACCATGTAAAGTTAGAATCTTGCCTCCTACCAATGTGTGCTAGTCCTAGTTCCTATGAACTCACCTATCATTAAAAGCTCTCAGGGAACTGATTTCTGCCCAGGATTTTGAAGAACAGACACCAAAGATACAGGATATTAAAGAAAAGCTCCCTAGATACTTCATTAAGAAGCTGCATGATAACAAAGTCAGAGGGGAATCTTAGCAGCAACTGGAGAAGATGAACAGAAACTAGTGTGACGGCTAATCTTGTATTAGCAATAACACGGATGAAGAGATGATAGGATGTCTTCAAAGTTCTTAGGTGAATAACTCCTAGAATTCCATATTTAGGTAAAATACTATACGATAATGAAGGTAAATTAATAGTTATGGAAAAACACTAAAAATGTTTTTCACAATTCAAGGTTGTAGGCTTTGCAAGAGAATCATCATACTCAAACACTGGAGATTTCTGCATATGTTGCTTGATGTCTACATAATCAACATGTATATAATCTACATAATCAATACCTGTTTTTAGCTTCACAGAGTGAAAATAAATGAAGAGGGATTCCAGGGTGAGTATAGTAGTGACAGAAGAGTTGCCCACAATATGGC
This sequence comes from Rhizomys pruinosus, assembly GCA_009823505.1. Lineage (NCBI taxonomy): Eukaryota > Metazoa > Chordata > Mammalia > Rodentia > Spalacidae > Rhizomys > Rhizomys pruinosus. The sequence goes on along the minus strand of VZQC01003927.1, from coordinate 1,710,580 downwards.
TACATTTTCTTACTGGGTAACTTGGAAGGTAGCTACAGGTTACTTATCTGAGTATACTTACCAGGAAATGGGAAGAAGGGAGTTGGGTTTGGAGAACAAGAGATTGATGGAAAGCTTATCGCTCGTGATAGAAAACAACAGCCTTGCTTTGTTCTTCACAAAACTTCTACATATACTCCCTAAGAATGTTTGGATCCCTGCCGCTCAGAAGGCTTCCACAGCAGCCAGAGGGGATTACGAATGGAACCTAGCCAAAAAAAGAGACTTAGTCCTGTCTCCTCTGTGCTTCCTGTCCTCAACACTGGAAGAGCTGTATCTTTGAGAAACAGGGAGAAAAAAGAAAGGTACAAATACTGAGCAAACCCTTCTCCCAAGTTCCAATGGCTGAATATTGCCATGTCAAGATTTTTAAATTTATTTTTAGGTATATGAATGTTATGCCTGCATGCGTGAAAGTGCACTCATTTCATGAAGTGCCCATGAAGAACGAAAGAGAGTGTTGGATACCCTGGAACTGGAGTTACAGACCATTATTAGCTGCCATGTGGGTGTTGGGATTCCAACCTAGGTCTTCTGCAAGAATGTCCAGTGTTCTCAACCACAGAGCCATCTCTTCACCCCAGCTTGTTAAAATTCTTGACTCTTCTGTACTTTTAGCTTCCCACACTCCAAATTCTAGACACCATTTAATACTTTGCTACCATTAATCACAATCCCAACATTTAGAATTAAGGATGTTTCTGGAGCTAAAATCCACAGGTTAGTAAAAGAAAACAAAAACAAAAGAAAAAACAGTGCCAGGTATATAATAGTTTCTTAAGAGTTACTGGTCAACGAGGCCCCACAGACCCCTAAAATACGACAGGCTCTTGCTGTTCCTCTTTGCCGACCACCAGAACTAACTGATGACTTTGTTGCTGAAGACACCGTATACCTTTGTTGTAAGATACAGCAAAATCAAGCTAGAACTGAATTGTAAGTCTCCTCTCTGCTGGCTAGCTTCCATAGTACTGGACAGTGCTAAGGAGGTTGCAGGGTGAAAAAAAAGCCATCAACAGGCTTACCCAGTTGTGAACCTTATGAAATTCTATGCTAACTTTCCAGGCAAGATGTGCCCACTGTGCAACAGTGGCAGGGCTATTATGTGGATAACCAACCACTTTCACATTTTGAGGCCCACTCTACAGAAGGGAATTTATGTGTTGTGCTAGAAACACATTAAAAACCCTTGGTGGCAGGGCGCGGTGGTGCATGGCTTTAATCCTAGCACTTGGGAGGCAGAGGCAGGCGGATCTCTTGTGAGTTCAAGGCCAGCCTGGTCTACAGAGTGAGTTCCAAGGAGACCCTGTCTCAAAAAAGACCCTCCCCCAAAAAAAACCCTGTGGCTGAGATCTTAGGCTCCAAGGGAGAATTTACTACTGCTGTTTAACTAAATTGATATGACATTAAGCTTCCTTCTGTCTATAGGCATGTGCCCATAGACAAATACTACTCTTATCAGTGAAGTTTTTTTGTTTGTTTGTTTTTGGTTTTTTGCAGTGAATAGCAGTGAATGCAAAGACTGATCAAATTGCTAAGAAATGGGCTGGAGAGATAGCCTAGCGGTTAAGAGCACCGACTGCTCTTGCAGAGGACCCGGGTTCGATCCCCAGCACCCACATGGCGGATGAAAACCGTCTGTAACTCCAATTCCAGGAGAGCTCCAGTTCCAGGGGAATCCGAGACCCTCTTCTGACCTCCGCGGCATTGCACGACACGGGTGCACAGACCTACATGCAGACAGTACATTCATACACATAAATAAATAAAATAAAAATTAAAAAAAAAAAGAATAAATGACAGTTGATGAGTGGATAGAGAAAATGTGGTACATCTACACAATGGAGTTCTATGCAACAGTAAAGAAAGATGACATCATGAATTCATGAATTTTGCAGGTAAATGGATGGAACTAGAAGACATTATGCTAAGTGAAGTAACACAGTCCCAGAAAAACAAACAATGAATGCTATCCCTCATCTGTGGATGCTAGCGCCAAGTACCTAGTTGTAAGGTAAACTGAGCAATGTTAATGTTATATTCCTCGTGATGTGCTCTTATATTGTGAATCCCTTAACAGGTTCTAGAACTAAACTACCATTTATTTTCTTTTTTTTAATTTTATTTATTTTTTATGTGTGAATGTATTGTCTGCATGTAGGTTTGTGCACCTGTGTCGTGCAAAGCCATGGAGGTCAGAAGAGGGTGTCGGGTTCCTCTTGAACTGGAGTTAAAGACAGTTCTCAGCTATCATGTGGGTGGTGGGATTGAACCTGGGTCCTCTGCAAGAGCAGTCAGTGCTCTTAACCTCTAGGCCATCTCTCCAGCCCCATCCATTTATTTTCAGACTTGGGAATTTTTGGTATATGGGTGGAGGGTATATATGCATATTTTAGAGTAATATAAGATCAAAAGAATGAGGGGGGAGAATAAATGACAGTCAAATAGTTAGTTGAATGCTTAGTCCTAAACAGAACATTTGTAGCACCTCCTCTAAGAATCAGGGAGCATTTTAGAAAAAGTGTCAGAAAGAATGTAAGAACCACAAGACAGAGAGAAGGGCTATGAAATACTGTTTTCTGGACTTGACATACCCCTTGCAATTGTGATCTCATAGCAACTATGGCTGCCTACACTAGGCTTGCACAAGATTTGACCTGTCAATAGTCAATTATGGATTGGGGAAGGACTCATGGCTACTGATGGATTATGATTACTAAGGAGTCATTGTCTTCAATTGTGTACACTCTAGTGAGCCCAACAGATTGCAATGGATAGTTCCAAACCCATGGTTACACGCATGGCCTTGGTTAAACTCAGTGGGGGACAAGATGAAGCCAAAAGACATCAATGTGAGAAAGGAACTTGTAGGGAGGAGGAGAAGTTGAAAGAGGGAAGGAAGAGAGATAAGAGGGGATGGGAGGTTAGAGGATTCAAATTGCATTATATATGTCAAAGGACAAATTTAATAAAGGTTATTTAAAAATAATTAAGCGTGTTTGTCCATTGTCTATTTTATTTTAGTCATCTAATTAAAAATCACATTTCTCAAAGGTTTTGCCTTTATGTAGACTATAAGAAGTTATTGTGCATCAGACACAAAGTATAATTTACCAAGCAAAACTGGTATTCAATCAATCACTCAATCAATAATGAGATAACAGGAAAAAGATTTTAGAGTGAGAAATGATTGAGAAATAAGTTACACAAAAGAAATCTACTTTTGCTCTCAGAAAATGTTCTGGAAATTTCTGGTAGAATATTAAGCAGTTTTGGAGCCAGAAAAACAGAAAACAAGATGAATTTAGGGGTCACCAAAGCAGAGATGATTGAGATGTTGAATTACTGTTGGTATTGAACATAAGAAGATAGATATAATATCCCTCTTTAAATATCACAGCTATTATTTGGAAAAGATAGTTTAACTACCCACAGGTAGTTAAACTTTTTTTTTTCTTCACAGAAATAATCTCTCTTGTTTATTCAACATTGAGTATGGAGCTCCCTTTTAGGCACCATAATACTATGGAAGGTGTGAGCGACACCAGGATTTTAGGCTAGTAGGAAAAACAGAGAAAAAACAATTCTAATTTAGTATGTTAAGTGTCAGGTACCCAGGCATACTGTAGGAACTTCTTTTTTAAATTTTTATTTATTTTTGTATGTGTATGAATGTACTGTCTGCATGTAGATCTGTGCACCCGTGGGGTGCAATGCCACGGAGGCAAGAAGAGGGTCTTGGATTCCCCTGGAACTGGAGTTCTCCTGGAATTGGAGTTACAGATGGTTCTCAGCCACCATGTGGGTGCTGGGGATCGAACCCGGGTCCTCTGCAAGAGCAGTCAGCGCTCCCAACCGCTAGACCATCTCTCCAGCCCTGTAGGAGCTTCTTAGAGGAGGTGATGCCCAAGTTAAAATGTGAAAAACAAGCTTGGGCATGAGAGATGAAATGAGAGGGCTTTCATTCAGAAGGAACAGCATATGCAAAAAGACAAGGAATTATGAGGAAATAATAGCTTTTCCACAAATCACAAGCTACTCATAATGGATAAAGCATAGAATGTACATGAAAGCTAATTATGGGAATAAATTTGGAGAAATAGGCTGGTACCTATGTCCTGTATATGATTGGAAGAAACTTAAGCTTCAGAGGGAGGTATGGTGATCTAGACTTACAATCCCAGTCCTTGGGAGGCTGAGGGAGGAGGATTACCTGGAGAGATCAGGGCCAGTCTGGGGTACTTAGTTACTTCTAAGACTGCCTGGGCTACAAAGGGACATCATCTTTTACAAAAAGCAAACAAGGAACTGGAGAGATGGCCCAGGGGTTAAGAGCACTGGCTGCTCTTGCAAGAAGACATGAGTTTGAATCCCAGCACCCACATGGCAGCTAACAGTCATCTGTAACTCCAGTTCCAGGGGACCCAGTGGCCTCTCTGACCTTCAAAAGCATTGCACAACACAGGTGCACTTACATACATGCAGGCATAATACTCATATACATACATACATACATACAGAATTTCTTTTAAAAAAGCAAACAAATAGTCAACAAAACAGGGAAAATGACAGAGATAGAGATGAGGAGAAATAATGAGTGATGCTCTGTAAGATTTTGATATCAATCAAGTCTATACTTACAGGAATTATTTCTATGGTTGACTCATCTGGATCAAATTAAATATCTTAGAATGCTAAAGATTAAAATGCACATATACACCTCTCGTAATTATTCTAAGTGCTGAAGGGTAGAGGGGGAAGGGACAGAATGGTAAGAAAAATAGAAATAATGTAGTTGAATATATGAAATAAATACATGCACATAATTGAGACTAAAATGATCCATTCAGTGATTAAGATAAAATAATGGAAAATAGAGAATGCTCCTTTAAACTAAATTCTTGAACATATAACAGATAGATGTATGGAGAGGTCTATACATATAAAACTTTCCTAAATGTGTGCATATGGTTGCTATAATCACTGTATCTGAATTAAACTCTAAAGATCTGGGTAAAATTATATTTTGGATTTAATATAAATATCTATTCAGGTATTTAGTCCACTTGAAGCTAAAATTGTTGTATTCAATCAATTGCCATTATTGAGGATTAGAAAGAAATTGACCTGGAAAGGAGCCAAATGGCAAAATTGTTTTCCAAAAAGAAACAAAGCCCTCATATAAATATACGAAACAGAATTCTGAAAGCAGGAAAAATTATGGAGCTCCCAAATGGCCAAAACAGTAAGATAAAATGATAGAAAATATTACACTGTCATTCTGTTTGGACAAATTCTTACCCATTGTTGGGTCTCATTTGAAGGTTTTGTATTTTCCCCATGCTGCCTTTGTCATCCTTGGAATACCAAGCTCCCCCCTCCCCCCACCTTGCAGCCCAAGATACCCATTCCTAGTGCTTCAATATGGCCTTGTTTCGGGAAAGACTTACAGTCTTCTTGCCATGCTGTAAACTTAAGAGCTAGGTGATGGTATGGACTTTAGGAACCTTTATTAGTGGGGAACATAGTTTTACACAGAAAGCAGGCACTCCTTTGAGCGGATCTCAAAGGAAACATATGAGAAACTATCTACATTATGTGTTTCATTTTTTCCTTCCAGAACAGCATTATGCCCAAGTTGCTATACAATTATTTTCCACTGTGCAAACGTTTCTCTCTCCATTTGGTTCCTCCCCCAAAAGGGATATGTAGCAACACCCAATTTATAATACTGTGAGGATGATGACTCAGGACACTGAAAGATGTGACTTTCAGACTTTACCCCATGTCATTTTCCACTATATCTCATATAATGCATGTGCTAATTACAAAAATCCCATGTAATGATTTGTAAAGTTTTCCATGACTGTAAAAAGCATAGGGTTTTAATATTCTGCCTGGACAAAAGTCCATTTTCTTTTGTTGTTTCCTTGTTTGGTTGCCAAGCTTGCTGATAGTAACTTAATGAGCACAGAGTAAACTATTATCAGTTTAATTGCTTTCCACTGGATAATTCATACAAGGCTTTTAGAAAGGCATTTATTATATAAGTAAGAGATTTGTGATTTCTTTTAAGTCACTCTCCATAAAAGCTTTGTTTAATATAATAATTACAGTCACTTCTGCAATTCCTCTGGGTCCCTACCCTAGTCTTAGCCTCAGAGATTGTTTTCTAAGTCTGAGTTGTTTCTATTTTTAAGTTTTATCTGCAATCTGTTCTCTTCAAGATTCAAGTCTGTTGTTCTCATATGTAAAAACTATAGCTGGTAATTTTCAAGAAGATTGAAATCAGCGGTCTGTTCCCCCACCCATTCCTCCCTTACTTCTCTAATTCTCATGTACTGTTGCTTTAGAGAAGTTCTGCTTTAAGACTCAAAACAGTAGTCTGGTTGCTTAGACCATTATAAAATGTAAGCTAGGGAAGTGTTCTGCTCTTTAACAAGCAATATTTTTAGAAGTCAAGAAAGTTTTCTTCTGTTGTGTTTATTGTATATTTATTTGTCTAAGCCTTTATTCTGAGAAACTCTGTACTTGACTTCTAGCTACTTTGTCTTTTTCTTAATTATGCCAAGATTTTTTCCTTGCTGCCACTACAAGCTGTTCTGCTCCTTCCCTTGTCAACAGGCATTCTTAGGTTTTGTATTCTTGGATTGCCTACTCTCAACTTTCTTATCCATGCTCAGAAAGCACAGAACTTGAACATGATAAACACTGTAGACATTCCTTATTATCTGGTAAGCAATTTACTAATTAAAGATTTAAAAGCTGGGTGTGGTGGCTTCCACTTGTAATACCAGCACTTGGGGATTGACTTGAGGCAGGAAGATCACCCAGCTGGGCTGGGCTACAGAGTGAGACCCTGTCTCAAAAAAACACACAGCAAATAACCAAAATAAGTAAAGTAGTAACATAATTATAATTTCTTTTACATAACAGTTTTAAATGGCTGCCTGACAATCTTATTCTTTTAGCTGTAGGAAAGGAAACATTTTATTACAAAAATATGACTGTACACTGTTGGTAATAAAATATTCATGCTAATGATGCTGGTAACATTATGAGGGCTAGAAATGCTGATAGCTTAATGTTACCACCCCTTCCCCTGGTGATACTAGGAACTAGACACTGGAGTGTTTTCCTTTCTAATGTTGTTATAGGTCATTCTAAATTTGATTTTAAGTAAAAAGGAAGCAGTTTATAAAGATATTTCTTTTTTTAATTTTTATTTATTTTTGTATGTGTATGAATGTACTGTCTGCATGTAGGTTTGTGCATCCATGTCATGCAATGCCGCGGAGGTCAAAAGAGGGTGTCGGAATTTCCCCTGGAACTGGAGTTCTCCTGGAATTGGAGTTACAGATGGTTCTTAGCCGCCATGTGGGTGCTGGGGATCGAACCCGGCTCCTCTGCAAGAGCAGTCGGTGCTCTTAACCGCTAGGCTATCTCTCCAGCCCCATAAAGATATTTCTATAACCAATGAGAAACTATGCTGTCAGATCCCTACTACCAATTTGCCAGCGGTAACCTTACTTTTGTTTAAAGAATTGATTCTATTATTCACACTAGGTAGGGCAGAAACTAAACTGGCAGGGAGATAGATAATTCTAAGTTTCTGGAGCACTGTTTTGTTTTTTATTTTTCTCTCAGCATAAATATTTAATTGTGTCTTAAAAAATTCTTCTGAAAACTTGTGACACAAAATGGGATTGATTTTCCTCATAAGTAGGGCACTAGTTTTAGATCAGGGAAAAGAACTAACATTTTTTTATGTCTTTCTGAGTGATGACTCTATTCTAGGTACTTGAAATTATTCTCTTTAATCCTCGTTGTACCTTTGAAACTACATATTATCACCTTTAATTCACAGATGAGTAACAAAGGTTAAATAGCTTGCCCACAGTTGCACAGTTGGTACTAGGAAGAACTAGGGTTACAACACAGGGCTGATACTAAAGCTTATTTCCTTTTTCACATTCTTAAAATAGATCCTTCCTGATCATTCTTAGGTTGGAAATCAGCTTTGCAATAAATTACAATGCTTACCATGAGATCCCTTTGATTTGGTGGAGAAGAATAAGGGCCCTCGAATTGAAATTCCTGGGCTCCAAACTCGGTCCTATCACTCACTAATTGTGTGATCTTGAGAATTACTCAGTTTCATAATCTGTAAAAAGGGTGTGATTATAATAACATCCACTCAATAGTGGGGTTTGTAAGGAAACACATAATGCGTATAAAGCACTCAATCAAGTGATCTGCACGTAATGTTCTATAGGCATTTTCCAGGAGCTTGATCTCTCTATGAACGTCACTTTGAGGCCTAGCATGCTCTAAGCCCTGGATTTAATTCCTGGCACTGGAAAAAATGTTAGTCCTTTGTATGCAGGGGCTGTAAATTCTTTTCTTAGTGGCTATTTATGTCTGGCTCATTTGGCAATCAGTGATCTATTTTAGGTCCTTGCCCGATTTTACATGTTCTTTTTTTTTTTTTTTTTTTGGCTTTAATATATGGCAGAAGAGTAAAAAATGTCCATAAATTCCTTGCTAATCCTCCCTTTGAGAATTTTCTCCTCTTGAAAATAGACTACACTTAGCAATTTGGTTAATGAACACACCAAGACAGAGTGAGACTTTCAAGGCTAAGTAATAGGAAATCTGCCCACATATCTTTGAATGCTCAACCAGGGAGCTCTCAATCACTATGGAACAAGCCTAAGCCTAACTGCTCAGAGACCTTCACATTGGAGAAGTCCCTGTCTAGGGACTCCGTTACCAGACCCAGCTAAGTCCAGTCTTCTAGTAATTATTGCCAAGTAAAATAGCTTAAAGTACTCCAGATCAGCTTATCTTTTAGCTGAATAGCACAGAATGCTCTTAGTAGACAGAGGGAAGATTCTCATAGCTGAGCCCTTCTCCAATACCCATACATAGAATCATGGAACCTAACTTAAAATGTTTGTTATTTTAAGCCATTAAGTTGGGGGTAATTTATTATGCAGCAAAGTGTAACTAAAAAAAAAATGAATTACTTTATTTATCTTTTTTTTTTTGGTGTTTTTGAGACAGGGTCTCCCTATAGCCCCAGCTGGCCTGGAACTCACCTCTGTAGACCAGACTGGCCTTGAACTCACAGAGATTCACCTGCCTCTGCTTCCCAAGTGCTAGGATGAAAGGTGTGCACCACCACACCCAGGGATTTATTTTTATTTATTTACTTGTTCTTTATTTTAAAGCTATTGTGTCAGAAACTGTGCTGGGCATGAGGGGATTTATCTAATAGTAACCCTTTTAATCTATTAGCAAGATTTCTGGTCTCATCATGGTTACTTAGATTCTCTGAGAAATAAAACCAATAGGTTAAGTATATAAATGTACATAAAAGAGAAGATTTACTGTAGGAAATGTTATGTTCCATAACATGTGGTTATGGAACCCCAGAAGTCCCACAGTCTGCTGTTTTCAAGTTACAGGACTAGGAAAACATGTGTAATTCAGCTGAAGGCTTTAGAGCCCATGAATAGGCTCATGTATAAATCCTAGTTGATGTTTGAAAATATAAGAGCATAGCTCTTGTGGGGTGGGGGGATGGGGGGGACACGGGTCTAGATTTGATAAAAAAAAAAAAGACCAAAAAAAAAAAAAGAAATGCACAGAGGGTGCAGTAGAAGGAGGACTCTCAATAGCAATATCTGTATACTAGTGGAGAGTTGACATTAATTAGAAACACTTTGTGCTTTAAAGACAAAATAAATGAATAGTGATTGCACTGTAAAAAAAAAAAAAGAAAGAAAGAAAGAAAAGAAAATATAAGAACCAGGAATGCCAAGCCCCAATGGCAGGAGAAAATGTGTTCTAGCTCTGGCAGGAAAGCAAATTTGACCTTTCCCAGCCCTTTTGTTGTAATCAAACTCAGCACATTAGATGAGTCCTAACCATAATTGAATGGGCAACTTGCCTTACTCAGTCCACCAATTCAAATGTTAATCTCTTTATGAACACCCTCACAGACACACCTGGACAGAATGATCTACCTGCTCAAAGCATATTTACTTCAGCAAAATTGAAAAATTGACCGCATCACAACTATATTCTACTGAAAGACAGAGACAATAAAAATGGACAAAGCCAGATATTAATTTTAGATATCCATAAATATCATGGAAGAAAATAATGTAAAATGATAGTAGCAGGGGCATGTGTGTGCACTATTTAAATCAGCTGGTTGGGAAATTCCTCTCCAAAATTGTACTTCAGGTGTAAAACTTGAGACCTTAGTAAAAAGACAAAAAGAAAAAAAAAGAAAACCTCCTCTCTGATACAGCTCATTATAACACAAATTTGACTAAATATTTAACATTACCCATTTTCTTTTTTTTTTTTTAATTTTTTTTTTATTATTATTTTTTGCATGTGTATGAATGTATTGTCTGCATGCAGGTCTGTGCACCCGTGTCGTGCAATGCCGCGGAGGTCAGAAGAGGGTCTCAGATTCCCCTGGACTGGAGTTCTCCTTCCGGAATTGGAGTTACAGACGGTTTTCATCCGCATGTGGGTGCTGGGGACGAACCCGGGTCCTCTGCAAGAGCGTCGGTGGCTTTAACGCTAGGCATCTCTCAGCCCTTTTTTTTTTTTTTTTTTTTTTAAATTTTTTATTATTAACATTACCCATTTTCTAAGACACACGTCCTTAGTCTATCCATCTGTTAATCAAACAAATCTTTATTAACTAATATGCTGTTTGTGGCCTTGTGGTTAGTGATAATTGGAGGCAAACATATAATAATAGTGTTTTATGAATATTCTACCAAAGATAGACACTGGAACTTTATGACACAATCAAATGGAATTAGAATACATCCTTTCTTCATTAAAAATTATTCTCTGAGAATTTCATATATGTATACAATGAAATATGATCATACTGAACCCCTATTTCCCACCTCCTCTTCTCCCCAGATGCCCCCTCCACAGCCTCCTTCCTACTTCATGTCCTCTTTTGTAAAATAATCTGCGGCATCCAGTTAATGCTGCTCATGTGTGCATGGATGGGGGGCATTCTTTCTGCCTCCTCCTCCTTGATATTCCCCTAGCCTTGGATGGGAGGAGGTTATTACTGATGATTCACTCACAGTGGAGCACTCGTGGTTACTTATACTTGGCAGTTTGATCAGATATTAACTGCTACCTACTTCAAAAAGAAGCTCCTCTGACCAAAACTGCGAAGCCAACACAAATTACAGAGGATATATATATATATATTATATATATATTATATATATTATAATAATTGATATATATATGATCATATATATATATGCTATTAAGAAGGCATTTTTAGGCAAAATATTTAATAATAAGTGTCTAAACTCTGAGGGGCTACTCTCTACATCATGTGGCTTGGGACCTATTCTCATATCAGGCATGAATTCCCTCCCGTGGAGGAGGCAGGCTTCAGATCCAACCAGAAAGCAGTTGGTTACCTCATAACAGTCAATCCACAATTGCACAGTGAGAACATCATGCCTGGTAGGTTGTATTGCAACATGCAAGGTCTAGCACTGCATAAGGCCAATGATGTCCTTTCTTCCCCAGCACCTTGTGTAGCTCCTTTTGTCACTATGATGGCTGCTAACATAGAGGAACTTTCACGGTGCTTTGAGATTGATTTTGAAGCTGTACTTATTTTCTTGCTCAAAACATCATCATTCCTATGGTGTCTGCTCCATAGGTGTTGCAGAAATACTCGTTAAATTAAGCTTGCAGTAAGATTCAGTTTCTAAGTTGCATAAGAAAGTCTTTCTTGCTACTTCTGTTTTGGAGCTGAAATATTCTTATGTAATATAACTAATTCCCCATTCAATAGATTTATTCCTAAATTTTCTGTTTCCCCAATCAGGTTCATCTTAAAACAGTAAATATTTGCCACTATTGAAGGTATCCAGTATAACTCTTTTTAAAGGAAAGCCCTGAAAGGGTGTGAACAAAAATCTAGTTTTTCTTTATGAAGTTCTGTGTATTTCATACAGACAACATTTCTTAAATCAAATTTAGACCTAATTCCCCTTCCTTGCCCACCTCCCTGTCAGAGCTCAAATACAGTCTTTTTCCAATTTAACACTAGCAGCAGCAGCACACTTGGCTCAGGTACAGGGCCTCCCAGTGTNCTTTATCCTTTACTGCAGGGGTAGAAAGTTTGGAAAAGTACTAGAGGAAGTAGAGGAAGAAGACAGGACAATGGAAAGTGACCAGAGATGAAGAAACACTTTGACGCAGCATGAATGAGAAACAAACTTGGTTGCCTTAGACTTCTAAAGTTTTGGAATTAAGGAAGTACTGGGAAGATGGTATTTATTAGCTAAAGTTCACACTGTGTTTAAATTTCTTCATTTTCCATGACACCCTTTTCTGTTCCAGGATCCTGGCCAGAATTCCACCTTTTGTCATCATGGATCCTTAGTGGCTGCTGGCTTCAATAGTTTCTTGGCATGTCCTTTACTTTGCTATTCTTGAGAGACTGAGGAGTGCAGATGAAGTCTTCTGTGGATTGTGTCCATCACTCCTCAAGGTAGACTTGGTGTGTTGGTGTGGAGAATGTCAGGGTGTTTCTGTAAGGAAACATCAGGTGTAAATGCTAGTCTCTTTGCAAACTATCAGGATTTATCACAATTGATGCCAATGTCGATTTTGATCAGCTGCCTCATGACAGCATTGGACAGGTCTCTGGAGTACTGCTCTTTTGGAAGAAAGTCACTCTATGCAGCCATGCCTGAGATGTAAGGAGATATGAAGATCCTTCTCTGGGGTAGAGTACCTATAAGCATGATTTGGAATCGTCCTACACAGACTTATTAATTCTTATTTGTACACAGAAGGCATTGGTTTATACCAGTATGAACTCAAGGGCATTATTTTAGATTCTGTGCTATAATTAATTACTGTTTTATTTTATTGTGCAATTGTTGTAGCTTTAGGCCACTAGGAATTTTTCTGTTGGGGACTGGGCCCTTTGACAAACCCCAACCAGCTTTTGCTCTGTTTGTGTGAGTGCTACAAGGTGCTGAAAGGTTAACATGCATATATATATATATCATATATATATATAATATATATGATATATATGATATATATGATATATATATATGACATATATATAATATATATGACATATATATAATATATATATATGATATATATATATATATGATTAGAAGGCAGTTTTTAGCAAAATATTAATAATAGGTTCTACTTGAGGGGCTATCTCTACAGTCATGTGCTTGGGACCATATTCTCAGTATCAGGCATGAATTCCCTCCTGTGGAGGAGGCAGGCTTCAGATCCAACCAGAAAGCAGTTGGTTACCTCATAACAGTCAATCCACAATTGCACAGTGAGAACATCATGCCTGGTAGGTTGTATTGCAACATGCAAGGTCTAGCACTGCATAAGGCCAATGATGTCCTTTCTTCCCCAGCACCTTGTGTAGCTCCTTTTGTCACTATGATGGCTGCTAACATAGAGGAACTTTCACGGTGCTTTGAGATTGATTTTGAAGCTGTACTTATTTTCTTGCTCAAAACATCATCATTCCTATGGTGTCTGCTCCATAGGTGTTGCAGAAATACTCGTTAAATTAAGCTTGCAGTAAGATTCAGTTTCTAAGTTGCATAAGAAAGTCTTTCTTGCTACTTCTGTTTTGGAGCTGAAATATTCTTATGTAATATAACTAATTCCCCATTCAATAGATTTATTCCTAAATTTTCTGTTTCCCCAATCAGGTTCATCTTAAAACAGTAAATATTTGCCACTATTGAAGGTATCCAGTATAACTCTTTTTAAAGGAAAGCCCTGAAAGGGTGTAGCAAAAATCTGTTTTTCTTTTATTGAAGTTCTGTGTATTTCATACAACATTTCTTAATCAAATTTAGACCTAATTCCCCTTCCTTGCCCCCTCCCTGTCAGAGCTCATACAGTCTTCCAATTTAACACTAGCAGCAGCAGCACACTTGGCTCAGGTACAGGGCCTCCCAGTGTGATTCGTGGAAGAACATTCACTTAAAAGTTTATTTGAGGCTGGGCGTGGTGGCACACGCCTTTAATCCTAGCACTTGGGAGGCAGAGGCAGGAGGATCGCTGTGAGTTCAAGGTCAGCCTGGTCTACATAGTGAGTTCCAGGACAGCCAGAGCTACAGGGAGACCCTGTCTCAAAAAAAGACAAAAAAAAAAAGTTTATTTGAAAGCCGGGTGTGGTGGTTCACGCCTTTAATCCTAACACTGGAGAAGCAGAGGCAGGTGGATCTTTGTGAGTTCAAGGCCATCCTGGTCTACAGAGTGAATTCCAGGACAGCTGAGGCTACAGGGAGACCCTGTCTTGAAAAGACCAAAAAAAAGTTTATTTCATACTATATTTTAAAAAATAAACAATTGCCTTACTTTATAGTCATCTATGTTTTATGGGTGTTCATTCAGGAGAGCCCATATGAGCGTCAATCAGTCCTTTAAAATGTCTTTCCCTTCAAATCTCTAACTTCCTATCTATATTTGAAAGTTTCTCTAAACCTTGAAATTCTGTTTGTCCTCAGCTTAGTTAATTTTCTCCTCTTCCTAGACATTTTCTCATTCTTTAATCCCTCCTTTTGGGAATAGTATCACCAGTAGCCTCATTGCTGAAGGCAAAAATTCGGAAACCATCCTGGATACCTTCTCCGTCCTCCTAGATGCACAGTTGCACCTTAAATCTTGTCCATACTATTTTTCAAATAGATATTGAATTTCCCATCACCCACCTCTCACATTCTAATTGCCTCGATTCAGTATTTCATGTCTTTTGCTAGACTGTTGGTCTTTCTGCCTAGAATGCTCTCTTCCCATCTTTGTTGCAGAGGAACTCATTTCTTCAGACGCATTTCAAAGTCATTCCTTCTACATTACAGGGGATCGTGTTCATAACAAATAGCACTAACCGTATGGTTGCACTCTTCATTTATGTTCATTATGTTTTCCATGGCTTAGTGTAGAACATGGCATTTCATTCACTCATTTTTTTTCTATTCAACAAGTACATATTAAATGTAGGGACAATGAGCCGGGCGTGGTGGCGCACGCCTTTAATCCTACCACTTGGGAGGCAGAGGCAGGGGGATCTTTGTGAGTTCAAGGCCAGCCTGGTCTACAGAGTGAGTTCCAGGACAGCTGGGGCTACAGGGAGACCCTGTCTCGAAAAGACCAAAATAATAACAACAACAATAAGTGAAATATTTTTTATGAAATAGTTGTTTCTAGTACTTTGTTTAAAAAAAAAAAATCAGCTTCTTAGGAAGGACAGAGCTACTGGCCTTCCCTTGAAAAAGATAATACTAGCCGGGCGTGGTGGCGCACGCCTTTAATCCTAGCACTTGGGAGGCAGAGGCAGATGGATCTTTGTGAGTTCAAGGCCAGCCTGGTCTACAGAGTGAGTTCCAGGACAGCTGGGGCTACAGGAAGACCCTGTCTTGAAAAGACCAAAAAAAAAAAAAAATAAGATAATACTAATGATTACTTTGATTTTAACCTTGTCAGGAAAAAAAGGAAGGGATGGAGGGAGGGAGGGAGGGAAGGAGATGAATTTATTTCTTTGTGTGATCATATACCATGGCAAGGCTCATTTTAACAGGTGACTGCTGACTTAGATAGAGGTCATAAAGTTATAAAGGCACAAGTTAGCTTCAAACTGTTTTTTACAATACAAATCCCCAAAGATGGCTCCTTTCAACTAAACAGGAAGCAAGCTTAAAACTAACAAAATGCCAACAAAAATTAGAGACATAATTTCCGGTACTTCTGTCATTAGTTTAGATGGCAAGGGTACAGGATAGCAGAATTCCTCTAGAACTGAACTCATCTCAGAATTATAATTGTTCTCATTCAAAGGCTGTTACTTGCAAGTGAAGGAAGGAACAGAGCTATATCACATGAGGTAGGAACTAAAATAATGCGTAAAATTTTGGATTAAAAAAAATATTCATGNGGGCTGGAGTGATGGCCTAGCGGTTAAGAGCGCCGACCGCTCTTACAGAGGACCCGGGTTCGATCCCCAGCAACCACATGGCGGCCGAGAACCGTCTGAAACTCCAGTTCCAGGAGAACTCCAGTTCCAGGGGAATCCGACACCCTCTTCTGACCTCCGCGGCATTGCACGACACGGGTGCACAAACTTGCATGCAGGCAGTACATTCATACACATACAGAAATAAATAAAATTAATTTAAAAAAAATAAAATAAAATACATAAAACTGCTGGATTTGCAGCTTATTCTCTCTTTTCTGTTAGATTATTATTTGGTGATACTATTTTATTGATTCTGTTGGCTTGGTCTATCTCCCCAGCTGAGGAAGGCTTCTGGTCTCTCCTTGTTTCTCTTCCATTATGTCAGGACTTAAAACTTCGTTAATCAGTAACTTTGGGCAACGATAGCATTCAACTTATTTTTCCCTCGTCCATAAGTGATTGTGACCAGCTATAGCTTGGATCCTAAATGTCTCTTGAAAGCTCATGTTGAAGGTGTGGTCCCAAGCCTGTGGTGTTCTTGGGAGGTGGAACCCTCAAGAGGTTGACACTAGTGGGGAGAAATCAGGCCACTGGGATCATGCTTTTGATTTAATTTATAAACAATAAATAATTTTAATATAAGTAATGAAATGATATCTTTCCTGTGTGCTCATCACAATTTTTCTGTTACTTCCTTTCTTTGCTAGTAGTGCATGAGTTTTCACTTAGAACAGTATAATTGTTGTTTAAATTAATTTTTCAAACTTTACTTCTAATCAATTAACCTTCATGTAATTTCAACTTCAAAAATATATCTCAAATGAGGCTAGGGAGATGGCTCAATTACTAAAGAGCTTGCATAGCAAGGACGAGGACCTGAGTTTAGTCCCCAGGACTCAAGAGAAATAACCAGGCCTAGCAATACACCTGTAATTCCAGCACCAGAGAGCTGCGGCGGCATGTGGCCAGCCAGTCCAGAGAAACCAGCAAACTGATTTCTGCGAGTCAGTCTGTATTGAAAAATAAAATGGAGGTAATTGAGGGAGACACCCAACATCCAAATTCTGTCCTTCACACAGGTGCACGCGCGTGCGCACTTGCCCGCACCCCCCTACCCTTCACACACACGCACACATACACCCCACCCTTCATGCCCATGCACACAAAAGTGTTTCCCAACTTGACCACATCTACCTTAGCACAATCTGAGCTAAGTCACTATCATCTCTGAAGACTATTTCCATGACCATTTTCTTGAGTCTCTGCCTCACTTCTCCACCTTCCAAACAATAGTTTCCCCTTTATTTTTTTTAATGATTTAAACGTTTAAGATTAATTAATGAATGTACTGTCTGCATGTAGGTTTGTGCACCCGTGTCGTGCAATGCTCGGAGGTCAAAAGAGGGTGTCGGATTCCCCTGAACTGGAGTTAAAGACGGTTCTCAGCCGCCATGTGGGTGCTGGGGATCAAACCCGGGTCCTTTGCAAGAGCAGTCGGCACTCTTAACCACTAGGCCATCTCTCCAGCCCCTCCCCTTTATTTTTAAGATTGAAGTATAATATGTACTAATGAATGTATATCTTATATTTATAGCTCTATGCACTTTAACAAATGAAAATGACTCCTCTTAGTACCATTCCATCCATCTAGAACAACTACTGTTCTGATTTCTCTTCTCTCTTCTCCTCTTCTCTTCTCTTCTCTTCTCTTCTCTTCTCTTCTCTTCTCTTCTCTTCTCTTCTCTTCTCTTCTCTTCTCTTCTCTTCTCTTCTCTTCTCTTCTCTTCTCTTCTCTTCTCTTCTCNCCCCTCCCCTCCTCTCCCCTCCCCTCCCCTCCTCTCCTCTCCTCTTCTCTTCTCTTCTCCTTTCTTCTCCCTGCTCCTTCCCTCTCTCCTTCCCTTTTTTCTTTCCTCTCTTTCCTTCTTTCACGTAGCCTAGCCTGGCCTCAAACTCTCCAGATAGCTGAGGATGACCTGGAACTTATGATTCTTCTGTATTCACCTCTTGAGTGCTGGGAGTGGAGACACATACATGGTATTAAGGACTGAACCCAGAGCATTGTAAAGCATGATAGGCAAGCACTGTAACAACTGAGTTACATCTCAACCCTACTGCTCTTATTTCTATTAGATTAATTTTCCTTTTCGTAGAAAAGCAAATACATATTTTTGTGTATTTTCTTTCACTCTCCATAATTTTTATTCATGCATGTGCTTATATATGTTGGCAGTTTATTTCTTTATAGAACTTTTTTTGTTTTGTTTTGTTTTTTGCTTTTTTTGAGACAGGGTCTCCCTGTAGTCCCAGCTGTCCTGGAACTCACTCTGTAGACCAGGCTGGCCTTGAACTCACAAAGGTCCACCTGCCTCTGTCTCCCAAGTGCTAGGATTAAAGGCGTGTGCCACCATGCCCAGCTTCTTTATAGAACTTTCTACATCAGAAAATTAGAGACATCTCATATAACTTAATGATACAGCTGAAGGCATTGGAAAAAGAAGAAAAGCAAAACTTAAAAAGAGTAGATGGATAGGGGCTGGAGAGATGGCCTAGCGGTTACCGTCTGAAACTCCAATTCCAGGAGAACTCCAGTTCCAGGGGAATCTGACACCCTCTTCTGACCTCCGCGGCATTGCACGACACAGGTGCATAAACCTACATGCAAACAGTACATTCATACCCATACAGAAATAAATAAAATTTAAAAAGATAAAAAAATTGAAAAAGAGTAGATGTATATTTATTTATTAAGATGTTTATTTATTTATTAAGATGTATATTTATTTATTTATGTATATTTATTTATGTATATTTATTTTATTAAGATGTTTATTAAGATGTTTATTTATTTATTAAATAAAACCAATGCTGAAATTAATGAAATAGGAAGAAAAATACAAAGAATGAGAGTTGGTTCTTTGAAAATATTAATAAGATTGACAAACCTTAACCAAAAGAAAAAAAAAAGAGGATCTAAATGAATAAACTCAGAGATGAAAAGGGAAACATTACAATAGACTCCGAGGAAAGTTAGAAAACCATAAAGACATACTTTTAAAATCTATATTCCACTAAAGTGGAAAAGCTAAAAGAAATGGATAAATTTCTACATATGTATGGCCTACCAAAGTTAAATCAAAATGATGTCAATAATTTAAACAAACCCATAGCAACCAATGAATGAGATGGATGCCAAGGACAGATGGATTCAGTGCAGAATTCTACCAGAGCTTCAAAGAAGAACTAATTCCAATATTCCTCAAATTATTCCATAAAATAGAAAAGAAAGAAATGCTCCCATTTTTAAAATTTAAATTTTTTACTTTAAAATTTTGACTCAAATTTCATTGAGTCTATAGATCAGATTGGGGAAAATTGTTATCTTAACAAAACTGAGTTTTCCAAATTAAGAACACAGCTTCTTTTTCTGCTTTTTAAAGTTCTCTTTAATTTTTCTTAATGTTGCCTCATTTTCCGTGTGGGAGTATTAGACATCCATTACTAACTTTCCCTCTATTTTTCATATTTTGTTACTATTACAAATGGTATAAGTGTTCCTTTTTGGAGACAGGGTCTCCCTGTAGCCCCAGCTGGCCTGGAACTCTCTATGTAGACCGGGCTGGCCTTGAACTCACAGAAATCCAGCTGCCTCTGCCTCCTGAGTGCTGGGATTAAAGGCATGTGCCACCATGCCTGCTTAAACATTCTTATATAACATTTGCTACTACTATATAGAACTGAAATTGTTGTTTTAAATATTGACATGTCTTATGATTTTGCTTAATTCACTTAATATTCCTAGTAATATGTTTGTTGCTGTTTTATGGATTCTTTAAAATTATTTATAGTCACAACTATGTGGGTGCAATTAAAATGCAATTTCACTTTTTTCTTTTCAAAACACCTGGTTTGAACATTTTCCTTGACTTACCACACTGACTAGAATTTGTAGTACATTTCTGAAGAGAAATGGTAAAAATGACTATCCTTGCCTTATTCCCAGATCTACGGAGAAAACTTCTAGTCTTTTATGATTAAGTATGATTATGGCTCATATTTATTGATGCTAAGTCAATTTGCTGAGATTTTACAAATTTCTGGCAGTGCTGAGGATTGACCCAAGCATCCCGTGCATGCTGGAGAATTTCTCTACACCTCCAGACCCAATATGTATATTTTATTTTATTTTTTATTTATTTATTTTTTTTTCAAGATGGAGTGTATGAATGTACTGTCTGCATGTAGGTCTGTGCACCCACGGAGGTCAGAAGAGGGTCTCAGATTCCCTTGGAAATGGAGTTCTCCTGGAATTGGAGTTACAGACGGTTCTCAGCCGCCATGTGGGCACCGGGGATTGAACCCGGGTCCTCTGCAAGAGCAGTCGGCACTCTCAACCGCTAGGCCATCTCTCCAGCCCCCAATATATATATATTTTAATAAGATTGCTTTTATCTTTACTCATGAGGGCTATTATTTACACTTTTATTTTTTTGTAACGCCCTTATACGGTTTTGAAATGAAGGCTATTCTAATTTTTAAAGAATTGAGAAGTTGGGCTGAAGAGATGGCCTAGCGGTTAAGAGCACCGACCGCTCTTACAGAGGACCCGGGTTCAATCCCCAGCACCCACATGGCGGCCGAGAACCGTCTGAAACTCCAATTCCAGGAGAACTCCAGTTCCAGGGGAATCCGAGACCCTCTTCTGAACTCCGCGGCATTGCACGACACGGGTGCACAAACTTGCATGCAGACAGTACATTCATACATATACGGAAATAAATAAAATTAATAAAAAAAAAATTAGAAAAAAAAAAAAAAGAATTGAGAAGTCTACAGGGAGACCTTTTTTTTAATTTTCCAAAAGAGCACATGTAAATAGTGCTGTCCCATCCTTAAATGGATGATGGAATTTGCCACTGAAGCTTCCCAGATCTCAGTAACCTCACACTTCAGTTTCCTTTTCCTCTATCTCAATAAAGATATGTTTGGACTCCACTTTTCTGAGTTGACTGAAAAAGTGCCCTTAGGCTAAACACCAGGGTGAAATGGGAACTTCGCTATGTTTCCTTCACCCCAGGATCTTAGCCTTTCAGACACACTTTTCCTTTGCTTTAAACCCTTGCTTCATCTGTTTTAACCAGTTTTGTAGTTGTTTACGGCTGAAGTTTAAGGTCAGTGGCTAGTGTTTCCTTCATGGTCATAACTGAAGGCTGATAAGGATGATTTGTAACAAAGCCAGATTTCCCCAATCTTTGACTCAAAACTCTCCATCTAAGTGGAATGTCACCTTATTTAGAGAAAAATTCAAATGATTTCCTATGGCCAACAACAGTTTGCCTGAACTGGTTCTCCACTACCTGTCTGACCTCATCTCTCACCATTCTCTCTCTTACTTTACTCTGATCATCCTGGGCTGTTTGCTGCAACGTTTGTTTCTCCTACCTGCAAAGCTTTTCCTCAGGTCCTCTCATGAAATACTCAGGCACCTCATTAATGCTTCAGCTCAGTCAGTGACTCTTCCACAAAGAGGCCTTATCAGAACATTTCCCAGAATTCTGTATGTTTCATTCTCCATCTTCTTATCATGCTCCACATGTGTTCATAGATCCTGATACTCATTGGGCTTGTGTTACAGACTATAAAGTGGTATCCTCATCCTGAAAACAATATCCATGGGAGCAGAAAACATCTCTCTGTCTTACTGCTTTATTTATAGTGCCCATAACAATATTTTACACACAATACATGTTCAATAATAATTTTTTAAATAAATGCCTAGTAGCTGAAAACATAAGAGGAACTTAGGAGTCATCTACATTAGCAAGTTTCAAATTGTATCTTTGTGAAACTAATCTTCCCTTAAGTTAACAATCAGTTATTTCTTTTTTTTTTTTTTGCATTCTCAGCCCATGCTTTATTGCTAAAATATATATACATACAGGTGCAGAGTTTCCAACTCTCACAACAGATTTTTCAAGAAGTAAAATTTCAAAATCCCCCAAAATGCATAGATTAAGAAGTTGCCTTTTGTAACACTTCATAGTCAACAAAGTTCTTTGACACCGTCTTACAAACCAATGGTGCAAAGCAAAGCAAAGCAAAGCATGAAGAACAGCAGGTAAGAAGCAACACCTGTACTTAAAGGACAGCAGACAACTACTGTGGAGTACTTCAGTATTTATAATCTTGGCAATTATATGGATGGCCAGATTTAAGGTTACATCCCAGACTAGTACTGTTGTTTAAAGATTGATAACTTGCTCACAGAACACTTGACTGATCCTTGAGATAGGGATGTCAGTAGTGGGGACTGAACCCAAGGCCTTACATGTGCTTAGCCAAGTGCTCTCCAGAACTACACTCCAAACACCAAAGCATTCCATTAGCATACCATCATCAAAGGAAACAAAATGTTTTGAAAATCATCAGTAATCAGAACTGTATTCTGATGTTAAAGGAGTTTAGAAGTCTGAGCTCCTAGAGAAACTTCCTATGAAGTTTGGCTTCCCTGTATCACCTACTTTAATATACACTAGTAGACTATTAGGAACTGTTTTAGAAGAATTGAGACCATCTTTATTAGCTGGCAGATGTACCAGTAAATGACAAAGAGACATTTGCTTCCTGTATTTGGATGGAAACCAAATCTCACACTGACAACCCTAATTCAATACTGACCCTCCAAAGCTGCCATTCCAGTTGACACTTACAGCAAAGCCCATGTCAAAAAAAGAATGAATTTTGAAAACAGTCCTATCTAAATTTGTTTCTATTTAGGCCTTTCACATATCATAAGTTCTACTTATAACTGCTATGACTTGGGTTACTTAAAAGTTAAGAAATCTCAGAAAACTATGCTATAGTAGGTTTTTTTGGTAGTGCTAGGGATGGAACCCTTTTTTTTTTTTTAAATATACTTGATTCTTTGAGAATTTTTTTTTATGTGTATGAGTGTACTGTCTACATGTAGGTTGGTGCACCTGTGTCCTGCAACACCTCAGAGGTCAGAAGAGAGCGTCCTTAACTAGAGTTAAAGATGGTTCTCAGCTGCCATGTTGGTGCTGGGAATTGAACCCAGGTCCCTCACAAGAGCAGTCGGTGCTCCCAACCGCTGAGCCATCCCTCCAGCCCTGGAACCCATTTTTAAAATGTACACTAGGTCAATGATCTGCTACTAGGTTACATCCCATGAAACCCAAAACACATCTTTAATCTCAGTACTTGGGAGGCAGAGGCAGGCAGATCTCTGTGAGTTCAAGGGGAACCTAGTCTACATAAGGAGTTTAAGGCCAGCTGGGGCTACAGGGAAAACCTGTCTCAAATAATAATAAACCAAAAACTAATAGATGGAGTAGAGCCTGCAGTCCCTGCTACTTGAGGCTGAGGCCAACCTGGGTGACATTCAAGACCCCCTCTCACACACAGACGCAGAAAAAAACAACCCCACATTACTGTATTACATTAAAAACTATCCAGAATTTTACTCTTGCCTAAAACTTTTGAACCCAGATGAACAGAAAAAAAAATCTCTTCCAAAAGATACAGTCTGTCATTTATTTTGATGAAGCAGTTTTATTGTAGCGAAACAATCAGTTATTTCTAACAGTACAAAGCAGTGGGAACTATATTGGACCCTAGCTGGCCTGGAACTTGCTATGTAGACCAGGCTGGCCTCAAACTCACAGAGATCTGCCTGCCTCTGCCTTCCTAGGATTAAAGTGCTAGGATTAAAAGCATGGGCCACCATGCCTGGCTGAAACACATTGTTTTATTAGAACAATGTTGCAAACTTGTAGCATAATTGATTCATTTTGTAGATTACTGGGTTGAATATTGAAGAATTTCTTGGCTCGTTCAAGATTTAAGTGGTATTAGCCACACAATTACAGCTTACATCCAGGTTTCTTCCTCTTTGATCATAGATACTTCAACAGATTCCTTTGTTTACTTGTCTACGTAATTTTCTATAGCCTTGCCCTTCTTCTTTTCTAATTGCCCATTTCTTGACTTCGGTTATATTATTAACCAAATAATTCTGGCCAAAACAGTAAGTAGGCTCTTGAGCATTCTCTACTAACTAAAGTACTTTAACTCAAGTGAATGAATATTAAGACACTTATGAGTCATTTTTTTTTATTACTTCCACAGTCCTGGCTCTGAGTGGACTCAATTTCAGCTATTGGAGAGAAAAATACAGATACAGAAAAATAAAAATGTAAAGATAGGAAGTTATCTGGTATTAGTAGCAGAATTAATTTTACCTCCATTTCAAAGAGGAAAAAGTTGCTAATGAATTTAAAATATATGGACAGATTACTGATTATATTGGAATAGAATAAATATTTCTTTTTTTTAATTTTTTAAAAAATTTTTTCTTTTTTTTAAATTTTATTTATTTTTGTATGTGTATGAATGTACTATCTGCATGTAGGTCTGTGCACTCGTGTCATGCAATGCCGTGGAGGTCAGAAGAGGGTCTTGGATTCCCCCGGAACTGGAGTTCTCCTGGAATTGGAGTTACAGGTGGTTCTTAGCTGCCATGTGGGTGCTGGGGATCGAACCCAGGTCCTCTGCAAGAGCAGTCGGTGCTCTTAACCGCTAGGCTATCTCTCCAGCCCTTTTTTTTTTTTTAATTTTAAATATTTCTTAAGAAACATAAACTATAGAAAGTTCTAAAAGCCTAGGAATTAAAAAATATTTTATTTTTTTCAATAAAATATATCTGCTTTTTAAATTATAGTGATTATAATATATAGATTATATATATATATATATATAATGAGTCTGAGTTTTACATTAATTATTCATAGGACTTTGAGAAAGGCATTTAAACTTTCAGGGCCATTTGTTTCTTCATCTGTAGTAGGAATAGATTGACTAAATACTCAGTAACTATGGGACTAGGTAGGCATGATGGTAGCTGTAGTCTGGACCAGAGGTCAATGAACTTTTGGAGTTGAAGCCTAGATAGTAATTATTACAGGTTTTGCAATCCCTGTGTTCTTTTTGCAACTTTTTAGTTTGTCCTTTGTATCTCAAAATAGCCACAGAAAATGCAGTAGTCTCTCCTATGAGCGGAATATTCTACGATCTCTTGTGGATGTCTCAACTCTGGGTAGTACTGAATAATTTATATGGTGTTTTTTATACATTTGATAAAGTTTAATGTCTAAAGTAGGCAGAGTAAAACATAAAAACCAGTAATAAAGTGAAAGGAAGGTTATGTAAATGTAAACATTGCAATAGTCTGACTATTCTTATCACTGAGACTACAAAGTGACTAACAGGTAAATAGCATTTATAGTGTAGATACACTGTATAAAAGGATGCTTTGTGTTCTATGAAGGATGTGGATGCGTAGATGATGCAAGATTGGATTGTGCTACTTAGAATGACAAGTGATTTAAAACTTATGAATTGCTCTTTTCTGGAAGTTTCCATTTAATATTTCCAGAGTGTAGTGGATGGTGGGTAACTGGAATTTTAGAAAGCAAAAGTGTAGCTTTTATTTTTTTATATTTAAATAAGTGAGAGTAACTGTGTTCTAATAACATTTTATTTACAAAAACAGTGGGCTGTAGTTTGCCAATTAATAGTTTAGATCATTCACTTTCTGCCTCTGACATACATTTATATCTAAAGTCATCTAACATGTAAAAATTATTGCTTTTATGAGCATAGTAACTCTCTGCAGTAGGTTCATGCAATACTAGTATAACCTGGAAACTTCTATAGAATCTACTATAGAAATCTTGTCCTTTCTGTTTAATATTCTTTGTTTTCCTTTCTTAAAATTTTTAAAAATATTTTTATTTATTTTTTATGTATATGAATGCACTGTCTACATGTAGGTCTGTGCACCCATGTCGTGCAATGCCATGGAGGTCAGAAGAGGGTGTCGGATTCCCCTGGAACTGGAGTCAAAGACAGTTCTCAGCTGCCATATGGGTGCTGGGGATCGAACCCAGGTCCTCTGCAAGAGCAGTTGGCACTCTTAACCGCTAGGCCATCTCTCCAGCCTGATATTTTCCTTTTAATAAGAGCATATGACCCACTCCTAAGGCAGAAAATATCTCAAGTTTTTAAGAAAACTTTAACGGTAATATTAAAGTCACTTTATTCGCAATTTGGGCTTTTGTGGATATGTCAATTGTGCTTCCATCTGCAAGGAACAAAACCAGACCGGCAATGACTTAATCATCAGGATTGTTATTGTTTTCTTAAGAAATCTGAGGTAACAGTTCAGTGAGTCAGTAAGAACCCTGGATCTTCTCATTCTGGCTTCCTCCCTCTGTCTTTTGTTTTCCAACTTTAAGTCTCTGGAGGACAATATGACTGCCACTATTTCAAGCATGTGTCCTTATACAAAGGTCCAAAGCAGAAAGGGAGGGAGAGAAATGAGTTATTCTTTCTATCCTTTTTCTTTTATCATGAAATAAGATCTTTATCAGAAAGCTCAGAGCAGAATTTCCCTTGTTACAGGGTAGAAGTAGGTCATCTACCTTGGCTTACATCAGTCACTAGCTTTTTAAAAGCAAATGAAATTTCTATGACGGTCTTGGACCAAGTATTAACTAAATAACTGTGGACAGTGGAAAAAAACGAGCTGGGGCCTGTTTTTGTAAATAAAGTTTTATTGGGATTCCACCACGCACACTCATGGTTGGATCATTTATGACTCTATGGGCTATCTTTGTGCTAGAACAAGAAAATTAATCAGTTGTGACGGAATCCATTTGCCCCGCAAATATATCAACTACCTTCTCTGTACAGCTTTTCCTCCTGTGCTTAGACTGTCATTCACCTCATGACAATCACCACAGAAATCAGGATTCTTTTTTTTTTAATAATCTTTTAAAAAATATTTATTTATTTATTTATTTATTTATTGTTTTTTTATGTGTGTGAGTATACTGTCTGCATGTAGGTTGGTGCACCTGTGTCGTGCAATGCCATGGAGGTCAGAAGAGGGCATCAGATTCCCCTGGAACTGGAGTTAAAGATGGTTCTTAGGCCCCATGTGGGTGCTGGGAATTGAACCCGGGTCCTCTGCAAGAACAGTCAGTGCTGCTAACCGCTGAGCCATCTCTCCAGCCCAAAAATCAGGATTCTTCAAATGAAAAGAAACAGGAATGACTTCAGATGGCAGCAAGCAATGACACACCTGTAGTCGTTTATACGATCCTTCTATGTTGTTAGTGAAAAGTTTTACAATTGATCAATAGATGTATTTTCAGAAAACCTTTTTCTACATTCTTTTAGACCCCTTTCTACCCAAACCTTAAATATAACATTCTCTACCCCCAATTTCTTCTCTTTATTAAGAAATTATTATTTTATTTTATGTGTATGAGTATATTGCCTGCATGTATGTGAGTGCACTCATGTTGTCAGATACCTTGGCACTGGAGTGAGAAACAGTTGTTAGCCACCATGTGGGTGCTGGGAACTGAATGAGAGTCCTCTGCAAGAGTAGCCAGTGCTCATAACCACTGAGCCATCTCTCCAGCCCCAATTTCTTCTCTATAAGTACTTCCTTTCAGACTATATGAATTTAAGAATTCCTAAGACTCCGCGGCCCTGAAGGGGGTGTTCGTTAGGATTCAATACTTGATTATTATTATTTTTTTTTTTTTGTCTTTCTGAGACAGGGTCTCCCTATAGCCCCAGCAAGCCTGGAACTCGCTCTGTAGACCAGACTGGCCTTGAACTCACAAAGAGCCGCCTGCCTCTGCCTCCCAAGTGCTAGGATTAAAAAGTAAAATTTCTTGAGCGTGTGTGTGTGTGTGTGTGTGTGTGTGTGTATACAGATGTAGATGCCAGAAGTCTTCTTGGAAATCATTCTTTGGGTGCGAACTACCTTGTTTTCTGAGACAGGGACCTTCACTAACTGGAGCTTGCTAAGTAGGTTAGGTCAGCAAGTCCAGGGACCCTGCTGGGACTGTAAGTGGGCAGCACTGGGCCTGTTCTTACATGGGTTGGGGGCATCTTTACTCAGGTTCTCATGCTTGCACATCAAGAGCTTTCCTGACTGCTCCATTACCTCAGGTACTTTTTTCTTTTTTTTTTTTTCTTTTCTTTTTTTGAGACATGTAGCTCAGGCTGGGCTCAGACTTGATATGCAGCTGAGCTGAGGTTGGATTTGAATTTTTGCTCCTCCTGCCCCCAGTTTACGAGTACTAGGATTACAAATCTCTGCCACAATGCCTGGTTGAGTTTCTTTTTCTTTTCTTTTCTTTCTTTTCTTTTCTTTCTTTTCTTTTTTCTTTTCTTTTCTTTCCTTTTCTTTTCTTTTTCTTTTCTTCTTTCTTTTCCTTTTCTTTTCTTTTTTCCTTCCTCCCTCCCTCCCTCCCTCTCTCCTCCCTTTCTCCTCCTCTTTCTCCTTCATACATTCTGTCACGCACACTAAGGGTGACTTCCTTCCTCACATTCACGTGTGTCTGACTTCTTTCCCTTGCAGACCACTGATCCTGGCTGGTGTCTGTGCTGCTGTGTTTAGAACTGAAGGAAAACATTGGAAGAAAATATCCTACAGAGATGCTGATAAACAAAAGACATGCTACTAGCCAGGCATGGTGGTACATGCTTTTAATCCCAGCACTCAGCAGGCAGAGGCAGGCAGATGGCTGTGAGATTGAGTCCAGCCTCCTCAAGTTCCAGGTCATCTGGGGCTACAGAGAGACCCTGTCTCAAAAGAAAAAAACAGCCCAAAAGGGGGTCCAGTGCCATATGCTAGTGCAGAAGAGAGATCATTCTTCTAGAAAGTTCCTCACAGATGGAAGAAAGATACTGGAAGAATTTTCTGAAACCTATCAAGTTCAGATACTGTAACTTTGTGAGCTGCTTGTGAGTTTGGGTTGTGGCTAGTTGAAGGTGCTTATGAGAGTAGACAGCGTTTTAGTTTTTTTGTTTTTTTTTTTATGACCACACATGCTCCTACTCCTTTGCCCTTTTAAAACCTACAGCTTTTCATCTAGGTGTCACAACAGAGGACTTTAAAAATAGAGGAACAAGGGTCTGGGATATGAAGGAGACTGTCTCCCTTTGTTCAACAGCCATTAGAAGTTAGTTTCAACCTTTCAGATCTAAGGACATGAAGAGGTTTATCTCTCAGTTTGAGGAAAAATTTCAATCAGAGTGAAAATTTTAAATACAGAATTCTATAATTAGGACACACAGACCTCCTATGACCCATTTTGTGGTTAACTTAAATTCAAAGAAGAGATGATTCAACTGAGTTTATTTAATCTTGGTTTAATAGCAAGGAGGTGGGGGGATAAAAAAGGCTCCAAGGGTCTAAGTTAAGAATTGACCTATGGAAGCCCTTGAACCTCTCGACCCTTCCACAAGCTGCCTCCCTCTCCAAGAGACTATGCAGCTGTCTCTGTCCTCTGTTCTGGCTCTATTCAGTTGTCTCTGCTGCATCCTTAGTGCAGCTGCTCCTCCTCTACTTTTACAGGGGGTGGGGAGGGTTTCCTCTTAACCACTGCTCACAGCTCTGCTGTGGATCCCAATGTCAGCCTGCCTCCTAGTTTACAGGCACTTTTGCCAAAGAATCTGGAACTTTTCCTATGTCCTGAGTGGAAGTAAATTTGACTGACACAATCATATGTCTTCTGAAAAAGTTTTCCTCCTCAGTGCTAATAATAGGTCTCACAGGATGGATTCTAGACATAGTGACCTTTTACTTTAGGTGGGGTAGGACAGTGTCAATTGTGGTGTCCCAAGTTTTCCATCTCAATATTTCCTTCAAGAAAAACAACAGGGTTATAAGCAGCATGAACCCTTGGAAGTCTGTTGTTTTACCCTAAATTTTCAAAGTGACTTTTTCGATTAGCTTCTTCCTTATTTCCAGGCTTTTGGCACCCAGTAAGCCTACACACACACACACACACACACATACACACACGCACACACACACATGCACACACACACACAAAGTCAGGCTATTAACATGCCATGATAAGAATTCATTTTTATGTCACTGAAAGAAAAAAATAGTTGAATGTGTTTTCTGACTATTTTCTTCCTATCCAAAATATCCCAGCATTAACATGTTGGCAGAGTTTGAACCATGGAGGAGAAGCTAAGCCATACAGGTTAAAGGAGGGCCAGCACTCATGGCTCTGATATTGTCATTTACACAGTTGTGCAGCTGTGTTTAAGATTATCTGATGGTGATAATGGAGAATGCAAAGGCACAAAGGCCTGGATAATACTTCAGATAGTACAGATGCTTCACAAAGTATAAATACTTCCAATGGCAAAGAGACAGCACCACTTAGATGAAACAGGATGAATTGGAACTAGAACTTGTGCTTGGGTTATAAATGTGAAAATCTTCTCTTCAAAAGACATTTGAAGTTTGTGTGACATATTTTATTTACTTAGTTAACAAAAATTTGTTAAGTATCAATGTGATTGATACTGTTCTAGGTTCTTAAAATATGAATACATAGGAAAAGCGAAATACAGTTGAATACCTGTAGTGTTCGGGAGATGGATTGTAGTTATGATTGCACAATATGAATGCACTTAAGAATATTGAATTGTGTACTTAAACATGATTAAGATAGTGATTGTATTTTGATGTTGTCATTATTGAAGCAAAATCTTGCTATGTACCCAGATTAGCCACACACTCATGGTAATCTTGCTTTAGCCACTAAAGTGTTGGGATTAGAGGTGTGTGTCACCATGCTGGGCCAAGATTGTAAATCTTTTGCATATTACTGCATAGATATTTAAAATGGAACTAAAACTAACAATGACAGAAGTCAGGGATAGTGGTAGAGGATCAAAAGTTCAAGGTCATCCTTACTTTCACAATGAGTTGGAGGCCAGCCTATGCTACATAAGACTCTGTCTTAGAACAAGGCTAAAGTAACAAAAATAAATAAATTGTTAAAAACTATGAACTATAGTCTAGTACAAAGTGATAGATAACAATATTTATATTTTAGAAGGTGATAGATGCTATAGAAAAAGAAATGGAAATTCCATCATTAGGAATACTGAGGTTAATTACTATTTGAAATAGGGTTGTCAGAACAGCCTACTGATGGCTTGACCAGAGATAGAGATGATGGATGTAAACATCTGGTTGAAAGCATTCTAAAGAAGTGGGAATGCCTACCGGGAATGCCTAGTGTAAAAGTCCTAAGCTGGAGCATGTCTGCATGCTCAAGGAGCCAGAAGGCAGTGAGTAGAGCACAGTGTGCATAGTGGAGACAGGAGTTGAGGTCACAGGAATAAGAGGCAGTGCAGCGTCATGTAAATAGCACATGTATACACATGTGTGTGTGTGTGTGTGTGTGTGTGTGTATTTTTGAGATCACTTGAAGGACTGACTTTTATTCTGAGGAAAGTGGAAACGATCATAAAGAATTAATTAGAGTAGATAACTTGACATTTCTTTTTTAAAAAAGTTTTTTATTTATTATTTTTTATGTGTGTGACTATATTGCCTGCATGTATATAAGTGCATCCTTGTCATCAATGCCCCTGGAGGTCAGAAGAAAGTGTCAGATCCCCTGGAACTGATTTTTGTTTGCTGCCATGTGGGTTCTAGGAGTCAAACCCGAGTCCTCTGCCAGCTGCCAGTGCACTTAACCACTGAGCCATTTCTCCAGCCCCAATGTGACATTTCTTTTTTTTTTTTTTATGTTTTTTTTTTTAATTTTTTTTTAAATTAATTTTTATTGATGCTTTGTGCATTTCATACATTTTTTCCAATTCAGTTCAGGCTTATTTCCCTTTCCCTCCCCCCCACCCCCACCCCATCCCAGATCATGCATTCTGCCATAACTGTCCTGCATCTTTCTCTCAGTTTTTTCATTTTTAGCTTATAAGTGATCCTCCATGAGTACAAGCATCTTTCATGAAAACCTATCTGCAGCTGTTGTGCCCAAACACCCCACAGCCAAAGAGAAGTATAGAATGAATGGGTGTAGAATTAATAAGAAGAAAGAATAAGGGAGGCAAGACCAGAATTGTTAGAAGGGTGTTGTATTGGTTTTTTGGTAAGAAGTGGTGATGGTTTGGATTAGAGAAGTGGTAGTAGAGATGGTGGGGAAAAAGTAAGACTTTTCATATAGAGAGCCAACAGAATGTCTGTCTGAATGATTAGAAGTGGCTTACAGAAAGGAATCAAGAGTGCTGAAAAAGGTTTTGTCATGAGTCTCTGGGCTTTTAGAGTGCCATCATGTGAGAGGGTTTGAGTGAACTGCTTTGGGGGTATGGCGATCATGAGTTCATTTGGAACATATTGTGTTAGCTCTGTTATTACAACTTATTTTTGGAAGTTGCACAAGTGAGGGACATGGAAATCACAAGCCAGTGATGTGTTATCTTTCCTGTAGTACTGGCTCAGAATAAGTGTGTCTTTTGAGATGTGGAAGGAAGTAGGGGATATAAGAGCTCTGTCACTGACTCATGCTGTTGACTGTCCTTTGTCCAAGTTAGGAAAATTAACTAGCCGGGTGTGGTGGCGCATGCCTTTAATCCTAGCACTTGGGAGGCAGAGGCAGGCGGATCTTTGTGAGTTCAAGGCCAGTCTGGTCTACAGAGTGAGTTCCAGGACAGCTGGAGCTACAGGGAGACCCTGTCTCAAAAAGACCAAAAAAAAAAAAGAGAGAGAGAATTAACTAATGACAGTGGAGCTAATATCTATTGAGCTCTTGTTATATACACAGCATTAACCCTGTATAGTTAATGAAGTTGAAGGAGATGTTAAATTTCAATTAGAAGCCACTGAAACATTGTCCCAGGATCACTGCTGGGACCTAGGGGCATTCTATAGTTTACAAACACCTTTTCAAAGTCCTTATTCATCCTCACAGCAATTTCATTGGGTAGGTCAGTGAGTCTATCCTTTCCATGCTCAGAGGGGTGGAGCTGTTGCTCAACACAGAAATGATAGTTCAAACTTTTAGGCTCTCTCCGAATTCTATGTCAAGAATTTCCCAATGGCTCTTTGTCACCTAACTTTTCATGTTCAACATATTAAAACACAAAAATTGTATGATGGAAAAAATAAAAGGTAGCCAGGCATGGTGGTGCATGCCTGTAATCCCAGTATTCAGGAGGCAGAGGCAGGTGGATCTCTGTGAGTTCAAGGCCAGCCTGGTCTATATGGTGAGTTCCAGGACAACTGGGGCTACAGGGAGACCCTGTTCAAAAACACCAAAAAAAAATGTATAATGGTGCACTGAACATTTATGTATCTTTTACTTATTTTGTCAATTGTTATCTTGGCACATTTAATTTGTGTCTTATACACACACACACACACACACACACACACACACACACACTTTTTGATGACCTATTTGAAAGTAACTTGCAGGCATTCTGCCACATCCAAGTGTATTTAACCCGCATCTCCCATGAATAAGAATAAGGACATTCTCCTACATAATAAATCTTTTCACATCCAAGACAACTAATAATAATTCAAAAAACTATTATCTAACATTCTATCTATATTTAAATTTCTGAACCACCTCCAAGCGTCTAGCTGTATTTTTTTTTCCTTTGTAGGTACTGACCTAGGTTCCTCCATGGCATTTGAATACAGTAACTTTCAACTCTTTTAATAGAACTATTTCGCATTAAAAAATATGCTATTAACTGTTTTGAAAAGTTCAGGTCATTTGTCATAGAGAGTGTCCTAAATTCTATGTTTGTTTGATTGATTCCTCACAATTAGATTTAGGCTAAAGTATTTTTAGCATTTTTGTCCAGAACAGCACATAGATGAATATTAGGTTGTATCCAGTGTGGGTGAGATGGATCACTCTATTAAGATAAGAACTTCAAGATTTCTTCATTGTAAGAGTGACTTTTCGGACTATTTGCTCATGCTCGCTGCAGGGGTCGGAGGTCAGGGTGAGCGTCTCCCGGGCCGAAGGAGGAAGATGGCGGTGGAATCGCGCGTTACCCAGGAGGAAATTAAGAAGGAGCCGGGAAAAGCCGATCGACCGCGAGAAGACGTGCCCGCTACTGCTGCGGGTCTTCACCACCAGTAACGGCCGTCACCGCCGGATGGACGAGTTCTCCCGCGGAAACGTGCCCTTGAGCGAGCTGCAGATCTACACTTGGATGGATGCAACCTTGAAAGAACTGACTAGCTTAGTAAAAGAAGCTACCCAGAAGCTAGAAAGAAGGGCACACACTTCAATTTTGCCATTGTTTTTATGGATCTTAAAAGACCTGGCTATCGAGTTAAGGAGATTGGCAGCACCATGTCTGGTAGAAAGGGGACCGATGATTCCATGACCCTGCAGTCACAGAAGTTCCAAATAGGTGATTATCTGGACATAGCAATCACCCCTCCAAATCGAGCACCACCTCCTTCAGGGCGGATGAGACCATATTAAATTCTATTTACTTTCTTGAATTTATTTTTCAACCAGTTATGTAAAATAAACCTAATACTCTTTCCTTCCCTGGTCCTTGCCATTAAGCCTTTAAATTCTCAACAAATTGTAATGCATCTATTTAGTAATTGGGAGTTGGCTGTACTTTGGTATATAATAGAATGTTCATGTTTCAAGCCCTTTGTAAAATATGAAGAAAAGTGCTCTTAGCATTCTGTGTAAAACTGTTGTCAAATATATGTGTGGAATTAAAAAAAAAAATGAGAGTGACTTTTCTTTTCTTATATCAACCATTTATCTCTAGAGTAATCTTTGAGCCCAAGTGTTAGGATCTAGGGAGGATCTTTGCCTGAATTACTTACTGTAAATGTGGCTAAAAAATCCCTATTCTCTCTCTCTCTCTCTCTCTCTCTCTCTCTCTCTCTCTCTCTCTCTCTCGGTATTTTTGAGACAGGTTCTCCCTGTAGCCCCAGCTATCCTAGAACTCACTCTGTAGACCAGGCTGGCCTTGAACTCACAGAGATCCACATGCCTCTGCCTCCCAGGTGCTGGGATTAAAGGTGTGTGCCACCATGCCTAGTGCTCTCTCTCTCTCTCTCTCTCTCTCTCTCTCTCTCTCTCTCTCTTTCTGTCTCTTCTTCTTGCAAGCTTATATTCCTACCACTGTGCCAACATTTCAGTATAGTCTGCACAGACACTAATCTCACAGTGGCATAAGGTAAACTGTGGCGTGAGATTGCAGGTGACATAGCAGCTTAAATGATTACTGGGTCTGGAAATGCTAGGCAAGGCACATAATTGTGAAGCAAAACTGCTACTTTGGTGACATTAAAGTTTCAATTCTGCAATTTTGGGGTGGAGTCTTTTTTTAAAAGTATTTTTTTTAGGTGAGAAAAAAAGAATCAGAGCAGTGCTTATTCAGTCTACACCTATTTCTAATACCTTCACTGCTGGTTTCTATCATCGTTGACCCTCCCCCCATCATTTTCTAATCTCTTCTCTTAGTCCTTGTTTGAAGGAATATGCATAAAAATTCTCTCTGAATTTTCTGCTTTTCAGTTCCTGTCTTCTAACTGAGTAGATCCTGTATTTTCTTTGAGTTGATATGTCCTCCTTGCTCTTCTGTGGAGAATGAGGGGTTTGGAAAGTCGGAAGCAGCTTTTTATTTTATTTACTTATTTTTTGAAAGCGACCTTTTTTTTTTTTTTTTTTTTGACACAGCAACTATGTAGTTCAAGCTGGCCTTGAACTTCCAAAGATCAGCCTGCTTCAGCCTCCCTAGTGCTGGGATTAAAGGCATGAGACACCATACCCATAGGAAGCAAATTCTAATTATGACATAGCATAACCCGGGTTCAACTGTTCAAATCAGAAAACATGTAGTTTTAGAAAATATGCACTTTAAAAGCTATCACAGTACTTTTATTTATTAATTTTTAAAATATTTTATATTTTAAAATTGCCTGCATGTATGTAAATGCACCCATGTTATGTAATGCCCGCAGAGGTCAGAAGACAGCATTGAATTCCCCTGTAACTGGAGTTACAGATGGTGGTTAGCTGCAATGTGGGTGCCGGGAATTGAACCCCGGTCGTTTGCA
Organism: Rhizomys pruinosus; assembly: GCA_009823505.1. Classification (NCBI taxonomy): domain Eukaryota; kingdom Metazoa; phylum Chordata; class Mammalia; order Rodentia; family Spalacidae; genus Rhizomys; species Rhizomys pruinosus. Next base: position 1,674,539 of record VZQC01003927.1, on the reverse strand, counting down.
AGAGTAGTCAGTGAGTGCTCTTGTAACTGCTGAGCCATCTCTCCAGCTCTTTTGCAGCACTTTTAGCTGAAACAACCAGTAATTGTCTCAGCAGTCCTCTGGCTATTTTAAAGTATAGCATTCTGACAACCACACCCTTTGTCTCTTTATAAAGCTGAAGAATAGGATGTGCTTTTTATTTCCTTTCCTTTTTTTTTTTTCTTGGTAGCTTCTAACCACATTTTCTGCACTCTGGTTTTGTATGAGCAGTTGTTGATAATGAACTGATAAGTGTTATGGAAAAAAGTTGTGCTGATGAAGTATGAAAATAAGTGAAAGAACATAAGAGATCTACACTCAACTCCCCAAACATCAGGTTCCCATGGTAAGAATGACAAACAACTGGGTGTGGTGGAACATGCATGTAACCTAGCACTGGGGAGGCTGAGGCGATAGGATTGCCTGGGTTATGTAATGAGCTCCAGCTCGGCCTCAGCATACATGGCAGGACCCTGTCAAAAACAAAACAAAGGAAAATGAGACAAACAGATTTTTCTCACTTCTTCCACAAACTGCCATGGCCCACTTTGTGATTTAAAATTTTCACACTTATTTATTTGTGTGGTGTGTGTGTGTGTGGTGTGTGTGTGTGTGTGTGTGTGTGTGTGTGGTATACATGTGGAAGTCAGAGAACAACTTGAGAGAATATGTTCTTGCTGTTTCTTCCTTCCACCATGTGGGTTCTGGGGCTCGAACTCAGGTAGTCAAGAGAGGTGGCAGGCATGTTAGCTGCTGAGCCATCTCGCTGGCTGCCCACTTTATGATTTAAGGGTTTATTTATTCTTTGTTTCAACATGAGGTAATTATAAAGTATTCTTTAAATGTCCCACAACATTAAAAAAATCTCCTAGGAATTCCTTCCTAAATAATTGATAGCTCAAAATGAGAGTAGCGGTGCTATCGAGTACGATAAAGTCCTAAGTTGAAATGAGTAATTTTGTGACTAATAAGACTTTAAATTCAATTCTCTGTTCAAAAGTTAGAGAAGTCGTGCATGGGGCAGTCCATGAAATTGCTTGCCAGGGGCTTTCAGCAGTTAGGAAGGAAAGGAGGTGAGGGAGATGAACAAGTTTCCAGAAATGTCCAAACCCTGCACCTGCCATGTTTTTCCAGACAAAGGATACTAATTCAAATTTTATAGCCCATCTGAGGCTAAAAAATTGAGCATATAGTACCAAATAAGTGATATTTAGAAGAATGAACTGTCTGCAGGTCAGTTTTCTTTCCTGAGTAGCTGGTATTGTATTTTCTTTCTTATTTAAACATTTTAAAAAATGTTTAAATTTCCTACATGACTACCGTATTTGCATCACATCTCTCATTCTCTTGCTCCAACTCTTCCTGTGTCCTCTGACTCCCTCTTGAACTCATGGCCTCATCTTTAATTTTTATTGTTACAAACACATGCACACACAGATTCACAACCCACTGAATCCATTTAGTGTTTCTGTGTATATGCATATGTTTAGGGCTGACCACTTGGGATTTGTCAACATATTAGGGGTTCTTTCTTGGATAAAACTGATTCTCTTTCTCTCAGAACCACTGATTGCCTGCAGCACTTCATCTAGGGGTGGGGCCCTGTGAAATTTCCCTCATTGGCGATGGAATGTTGACTGATGTGGTTATTATGCAAACTTATTGTTGAGATTTTCAGGGTGCAGGATTCCCGTCATGTGGAGAGGCGCTATCTATCTCACCTCGGCTGTTCTGGTCCTATGGCTCTTACACTATTTCTTCCCCTTTCCCATGATGTTTTCTGAGCTTTAGGTGGATGTACAGTTGTAGATATACCGGTTGGGGCTGGGTTCTCTATGATCTTTTATTCTCTGCATTTTGATGACCTGTCGTGAATCTCTGTAGTAACCTCTATCTACTTAAAAAAAAGGTGGGGTGGGGAGGAGGGGAAGGACAACACTTATTTGTAGGTGTAAGTATTTAGAATACAATGAGAAACTGTACTGATTTAGGAAAATGGCAGGAATAGATTCTCCAGGATCAATTTCTCCAGCCACTGGTAGTTTGCTAAGTTTAAGGTACCAGGCATGAATTCCCACCTTAAATCCAATTAGACAGTTGTTGGTTACTCTCAAGATATTAGTGCCATTATTTCATCATTGGGGATATTGTAAAGAGTGATTTTAAAACCTGTTTAGGGGCTGGAGAGATGGCTCAGCAGTTAAGAGCACTGACTGCTCTTCCAGAAGACCTGGGTTCTATTCCCAGCACCCACATGGATGCTAAGAACCATCTTTAGCTCTAGTTTAGGGGAATCTGACACCCTCTTCTGACCTCCGCAGCATTGCATGACACAGGTGCACCTACTTACATGCAGACAGTACACTTATAGGCAAAAAATAATAAATTTTAAAAAAATATTAGAACCTGTTTAATGTTAACCAAGAATTTTCCAAAATTAGTTGACTCTAGAAAGTTATTCTTTCTACTGAACAAGCCAAGACAACATGAAAAACATGCTTAAAATGCAAAACAAATCAAAGTCAGTGGCAGATGTATTCTGCAGAGTTCACTTTTAAAATTAAAATTTTGTGACTCTGTTAGAAGGCAAGGCCTATGCCAAATAGCTTTTGAAGGTACCTGCCACCTTAAAACAGTAAAATTCCAGCTTGTTAGCAAGAATTTATTTTTAACATTAAATATTATAGCACACTGTAAATATTCTGCTATAGGGTGAAATTTAAATATGTTGTTTATTTATATTTTTTTTTTTGGTCTTTTCGAGACAGGGTCTCCCTGTAGTCCCAGCAGTCCTGGAACTCACTCTGTAGACCAGGCTGGCCTTGAACTCACAAAGATCCGCCTGCCTCTGCCTCCCAAGTGCTAGGATTAAAGGCATGCGCCACCACGCCCGGCAATATGTTGTTTATTAATATGAATATAATATTAAGGGCAATTAAAACAAGTTTTAGTTGTAAGGCATTTTATTGGATGGTGAAACATAGTATAATTTAAAATTGAAAACTTACCATTTTATTATACTCAATATGTTTATTCGATTTATGATTCATATATTTTCGCTATAACTTGTAAGATAATCAATCACTTAGATCCTTCTGAAATTAGAAACAGGAGCTTAGCCGGGTGGTGCATCACTGTAATTCTGGCATTTAGGAGGCTGAGGCAGGGGGATTGTAATTTAAGGCTAATTTGGGTTATACATTGAGAACCTGTTTCAATTTTTTTTTTAATAGGGGATGGGATATAGTTCAGTGGTAAAGTGTTCTCTTAGCATGTACATGGCTGGATTAAATGTCCAGTAACAAAAACTAAAACAAAAACCTAACAATAATAACAACAACAAAAACCAAAGATGGCACCCTCCTAAGCACCCAAACAAAACAAAACAAAAGGACAAAAACCATTTTTATAGTTTTAAACAAAACTATAAAAAATGCTATTGTCATTTAAAAATAATGAAATGTTAAAAGGTTTAAAGCGTACAATCAAAATATATAAGAAAATGTAAAACTTCAAATGATAGAGAATAGGTGAAAATACATTAAAGTTTATTTCATTTTTCTTTGAGAATATTAATTTTAGCCAGATTGTCATATTTCTCTAATCCCAGGGCTTGGGGGCTAAAGTAAGAGAATCAGTAGTTCAAGGCCAGCCTTGGCTATATACAGACATTGTCTCAAAATAATTTTTTCTGTTAATCCTTGTTTCCCGAGATAAACCAATTCAGAAGTAAAAAATAAGGTTATGATAGTCACAAACAGGGATAATCTGTTTTTTTTTTTTTCTTGTCTTCTTTGTAAGAAGTACAACCTTCATACATTCTTTTCCAAAATAACTCTGAACATCCCTGGGAGATGTTCTCCAATATACCTCCAAACTAAACCTCTTGACTGTTATGTGGGATATAGCCCGTTTCCTTCCTTTGGGCTCATCATGGAGATGATACCAAAATGTCAACTATCTGACTCTTATTCATAAAGTCACTGATAGGAATGTTGTTAATGTCATCCTTTTCTGTTTGGTCAATGTTAAATATGAATAACAGATTTCAGTATCATTGTCCTGTGGCCAAAGTGACCTATGATTATAATAAGGTTGACTAAAACTCCGTTGACTCACAGTGATTTGAGGGGATAACCTTGTCTCTTCTCCAGTTTTCACACAAAATTGTCAGTGACTAGGATTTTTTGATGGGCCTATGGTTTTCTCTGCTCTTGCAATGAATTATTTCCCTGTTGGATCTTTACCTTTTAAATAAAAGATACCCTAGAATTCCTGTCCTACAAGTACTATAGGTATGTTTAGAAAATAAATTATTGCCAAATATATTAAGAAATATACGGAAAGACAAAGTGTGGTCACGGAAGAACTGTTAGCTGGCTCCCTAAGGCTAATAAAGTATGTGTCATTGAGTTCCAAAGTTATAGCGATCTCTATCAATACATCAAATCTCTTACTGATAATTTTTCTGTGTTTGTTCTTAACACCTCTCATGTCTTTTCATGACTTCATTTCTGTGGACTAGAATATTTAATTATTCAGCAACCTATTTCATGGTACATATTTCTGCAATAATATTTATCAATGTCAAGAATTCCTTGCAAACACATCTTATATGGAATGTCCTAGGTGAATATAGTAGAGGACAAAGATTAAAAGGTATTAAAAATATTTCTATGAATATTTAAAGTTTCAAACACCAAAGAAGTGTAAGAAAGGAGCAGACAACCTGAGGCCCAGTAATGACACACTTGGAGCCAGTGACTCAACTGCCATCACATTGCCATGGATTTATTTATTTATTTATTATCTGTGTCATTTACTGATTAAAATAGTTTAATCTCTTATGAATATTAGTTTTCTTTCTTATTGCTGCTGCGATTTCTGCACCTTGTAAAAACCATGTTTGCTAGCCGGGCATGGTGGCACACACCTTTAATCCTAGCACTTGGGAGACAGGCAGGCGGATCTTTGTGAGTTCAAAGCCAGCCTGGTCTACAGAGTGAGTTCCAGGACAGCCTAGGGCTATAGGGAGACCCTGTCTTGAAAAAGACAAAAAACAAAAAAAAACTAAAAAAAAAAAAAAAACCAACCCCCCCCCCATGTTTGCTAAGTGCTCTTGAGAGGAACATATGATTTTAGTTATCTGGACAAGATCTTCCACTTGTATTTCTTTTTTTTTTTTTTAATTTTATTTATTTTTGTATGTGTATGAGTGCTGACTGCATGCAGGTTTGTGCACCCATGTCGCGCAACTCCGCGGAGGTCAGAAGAGGGCATCGGATTCCTCTGGAACTGGAGTCAAAGACGGTTCTCAGCCGCCATGTGGGTGCTGGGGATCCACCCCAGCTCCTCTGCAAGAGCAGTTGACTCTCTCAACCACTAGGCCATCTCTCCAGCCCTCCAGTTGTATTTCTAAACACCTATAACATGTCTCATTTGCCTAGTTTGGGAGACCTTAGAATTATTATGTGTTGAACTATTCCCCCGTAATGTTGAATTTCTTACCCCAATATCTGTGAACATGACATTAGTTTGCATCTTATTAGCTTCCTGAGATTATTTGAATGGACCCTAATATAGTAACAGAGAAGGAAGATGCTGTCTTTATAAAAAGATGAGATTGGCTTAGGGGTCGGGGGTAGTGCATGCCTTTAATCCCAGGAGGCAGAGGCAAGGCACACACAGCCTGGGCTATGAGAGACCCTGTCCAAAAAATAAAAGGTTGGATACAGAGACAGAAAACACCACGGGGAGAACATTATGTGAACATGGAAGCAGAGACGGCCGTACATCTACAGAAGAGGGAATGCAAAGGCTGTCAGCAACCACAACAGCAACCTGCAACAGGTTCTCCCTCATTTTCCACAGGAGGAGCCTTTATCTCAAACTTCTTCCTTCCAGAACTGCAGACAGGACATTTCTGTAGTTTATATACCACCTGGTCTGTGATGCGTTTATTAGCAAACTAATAGAGGACCACCTAATGACGGTTTCTGGGTGGAAGCATGTAGGTGCTGGACGTTGCTTCTCAGAAATCAGTACTGGGATTTCTTTATTCCATAGATTTCCACAGTAACTTCTCAGGGCAATTTCAATTATTTAAAACTTAAGGATGGTCAGTAAACTTGAAACTTGGGCTGTGATTTTTTTTTTTTTTTGCTGTTGTTGCACAAATTAGTTTGGGTAGGAATTAAGTGAATGATGAGGAATTAGCTATTAAAAAGCAGATAGTGTCTAATTGGCATCTAGGCCTCAGTACACAAGTTACCATGAATGTGGGGAAAGTAACAAATCTGGGCAGGTAAGTAGGGGTGGGGAAGTGGGATTTATGTTAGAGAATCGGTAATGTTTAAGAGTCTGCTTCTCATCCACCTGTGCCCCTTTTCTAAGCCTAGGGAACAATCTGCGGAAGAGGGGGCGTGGTAGAATGTAAAGGCTGCGATTGGGGTGAACGGTGAAACTACAGCGATGTAGTCTGGACACTCATTTGATCAACTTGATTGAACAAACAACCTGTCAACCTCCACTGAATGGTGGGACTGTGGGGGTTTGGGCACAACAGTCTATAGATTGGTTTTGCACGAAGGATGCTTATACTCATGGATTATCACTTATAGCTAAAAAATGAAAAAAAAAAAAAAACCTGAAAGATGCAGGACAGTTATGGCAGAATACATGATCTGGGATGGGGTGGGGGTGGGGGGGGAAGGGAAAGGGAAATATGCCTGATCTGAATTGGAAAATGATGTATAAAATGCACAAACCATCAATAAAAATTAAATTAAAAAAAAAAAAAGTGACACTGAACCAAACGCTGAGTCCCCGCCTTAAAGTAGTAACCCCTCTGTTTAATGATTAATGTAACTTCTTTTGTACTTAGGATAAGTGTCTTTTGAGATACTGTCTTGTAAGCACTGCTACTTGGACTCTTTTTCAGTTTGTTCTTTACTGGAAGTATTGCAGTCATCAGATTAGACTTCATCAAGTACTTTGCATCAGAATGAGCAAAGACTCTGCTTTTCTTTCTGTTTCTCTAATCTGGGATGGTCCTCTAAACTCCAGTTTAGGGGGATCAGGGAAACTACAACTCAAGCTAGGTTCAAAGATTCAGCCGCCCCTCCCCTGCCCATGTACAGTTTTAGAAATACAGGGTTACTGTGTGTGCGTGCATGTGTGTGTGTGTGTGTGTGTGTGTGTGTGTGTGTGTGCATGTGTGTGTGTGTGTGTGTGTGTGTGTGCATGTAATGGTGAAATGTTCATTTACTTCTTTGTGATTCTTTTCATAAGATATCAGCAGAGTTGAGCAGTTGTGATGGAGACAACGAAACCTAAAATATTTACTATATTTGTTACCTCTGATCTAGGTAGCTATGGGCATAGGAGGAGTTCTGTTTTTGTGAAATTATTTCTACTGAGTATAGACTTTTTATCTTTTAGAATAAGACACAATCCCCACATTGCTAATAACATGGGCTCCATATTTGTGAAAAGGGCCACATGATTTAAAGTGCTTAATTGAACTCATTTTTTTCTTATTTATAGTTAGTTGTAATTGGTAGTTACTTAATAACTCTTATAATTTATTTATTTTTTTTTTACTGTAAATAGCTAGTTACAGAACTGATAAATGAAAGGGTTGGCCAAAGGTATTGTATGTTCTTCAGGGTTTTGACCTAATGTTACTTGAAGCCAGGAAGATATTTGTGTTTGTCATCAGTGGCTTAATTTTCTTAGAGGAAATCCCCTGGGACCTAGGCTAGTAAGATCAGTACATTCTTGCTGCTTAATTGATTAGATAATTGATCTGAAAGAACAGAAATAATAAAGATATTTCTATTGGAGGAATGAACTTTGAAAATAAACATTTATGGCAATGGAATATTAGAAAGTGATCCAAACTCTCTGTGTTTTGGTAACCATCTCTGTCAAATACAGATAATAAAAATAGCCACAGCATAAGGTGATGAGCACTGAGAGATCTTATTTAAATGTTTGACTATATTGTATATAGTTAAGTATAATGCATTTAGTTCTTGTTAATATTATTGCTATTTCTTTAGCTTCATAACTTAGTTTGACATATTTAGCTACATAGAAAGCCATTAATTTATCCACTTATTCAGTAACCAATTAGAGCTAATACAAGACTGATATTTATATAGATTTATTACAAAAATTGTGTGAAAGTTAAAGAGTTCTGAAGTTGCCAACTTTTTAGAAACCTTTTGGAAGGCGCTATTTGTTCAAATGTAGGCACTTGAAAATGAGGAAAGCCGGGGCTGGAGAGATAGCCTAGCGGTTAAGAGCACCTACTGCTCTTGCAGAGGACCCGGGTTCGATCCCCAGCACCCACATGGTGGCTAGGAACCGTCTGTAACTCCAATTCCAGGAGAACTCCAGTTCCAGGGGAATCCGACACCCTCTTCTGACCTCAGCGGCATTGCACGACATGGGTGCACCGACCTACATGCAGACAGTACATTCATACACATACAAAAATAAAATTAATAAAAAAAAAGAAAATGAGGAAAGCCAATGATCTGTTTTAATTTTATTTTAAAATATATTTCATTAAGCCTTTTGAGAATTTCATACATGGATAAATATATTTTTTATCATATTCACTTCATTCCTGCCTCTAATACCTCTCAGGTCCACCCCTGACCTTCCTGCCCCTCCCAGCCTTCCTTCCTTCCTTCCTTCCTTCCTTCCTTCCTTCCTTCCTTCCTTCCTTCCTTCCTTCCTTTCTCTCTCTCTCTCTCTCTCTCTCTCTCTCTCTCTCTCTCTTTTAATTTGCTTCTTTGTTTCTTTCTTTCTAATCTGCGGAGTCTAGGCCGTGATGCCCATATACTCATGGGTATGGGGCCTAATTTTTGTCTAAGCCAAAAGCCTGAGAACCTGGAGAACTGATGGTTTAGGTTCCAGTGCAGGTTATATTTTAAAGGTAGGAGGCAGATATTCCAGATCAAAAGCATTGAATTTTCTCCTCTCTGTTTTATTTTCTTAAAGCCTTCATGGGATCAAATGGTCCCAACCACATTAGTAGGGACAATTTTCTTTGTTTTATCTGCTGATTTAAAATGTTAACCTGGCCAGGTGTGGTGAGTTCAAGGCCAGCCTGGTCTACAGAGTGAGCTCCAGGCCAGCTGGGACTAAAAGGGAGACCCTGTCTCAAAATACCAAAATAAAATAAAATAAAATAAAATAGAATAAAATGTTAACCTGATACAGAAATCCTCAGAAGAATACCCTGAATATTGTTTAATCTGTGACCCATTCGGGTTGACACATAAGAATAAGCATAGCAAGCCCACACCTCGTCCACTTGGCACTTGATCTTCAAATAAAGTCAATATCTAGACAGTTCCATCTAACATCATAAAATTATGCTGTATATAATGAGAAATGCACTAACTTTCTCCCTAGGAAAGGAAGTACAGCTTTGGGTGATGTATATACTCTTGTTCTTGATATTCTCTAATTTAAACACTATGATACAAAAAATAGCCATTCTTAGATATTGGCATGTAAAATCAATTTATTTAATGCTACATGAGTAACAGAGAAAGCAAATTTGCTTAGTATGTAGATACATATGTGAACATATACTTACATGTATACACCTTTTATTTTTTATTGTTTTATTTTTAATTAATTTTTTTTTTTGAGACAGGGTCTTTCTGTAGCTCCAGCTGGCCTGGAACTTATTATGTAGATCAGAATGATCTCCATCTCATAGAGGTCCCTGGGCCTGTGCTGAGATTAAAGGTGTGGGCCATCACCTTTAGATCTTTTTTATTTTTATTTATTTATTTTTTATATGTATGAGTGTTTTGCTTGTATGTATGTTAGTACACCATGTGCATACAGTGCTCCCAGAGGTCAGAAGAAGGTGTCTGATCACCTGGAACTGGAGTTACATACAGTTGATGGGTATCATGTGGGTGCTGGGAACCAAAGCCAGGTTCTCTGCAAGAGCAGACAGTGCTGAGCCATCTCTTCAGTCCTAACATACATATTTCAAACAGGGACATATATAAACATACTCATGGCCAAATAAGGAAAAAATACTCATGACAACGTTAGTCTTCTTTCTGTAGCTAGTCACATGGTTATAGCTGACCTTAACACCTATCTAATTCTATGCATAATTCTGTATTTCCTTTGTGTTCAGAGAACACCTCAGTCGGCTTGGTTCTTTGCTCAGTGGAGTGTCATGAACTTCCTTTCTTGAAAGGTCTGGGATCAGGCATGTTCAAAATTTTGATATTGGCATCAGTATCTGTAAAAGTCCATATATGAGAACTCCACAATCAAGATCTAAAAATGACAAAAACTTTCATAGTTTTAAGTAAGTTTATGATTTTGAATTGGGCTGAATTTGTAACAGTCCTTGGCCCGTGGCTTCAGGGCCACAGGTTGAACACATCCAAGTCAGGCTAGCCCAATAATAGTGCTGCCTGGATTGGGCTGTACTAATAACAGAACACAATAGTACTAAGTGATGCACTGAGAGTTGTCCTATGGTCTTTCTTCTCTTCGCTATGGAGTAACAGTCTAGTTCCCCCTTGGTATCAGAGTCAATCACTCCTTCCAACAATCCCCCTTCTTTGCCTGTTGGTTCAGAAGTGTGAGGAGTCCAAAGTGGCCAGATGACATTCTTATATTCCAGTCCAATAGGATCTTTGTGTCTTCAACTGGCAGCATTCCTCCTTTTGAAGATGAAATCTCTAAGACAGCAAAGCCTAAGACTGTAGGAACAGGAAGCAAGCATGTTGCTAATAGTTCACTAGGGACAACAGAGTGGTGCCACTCCTGTGATCAATGCTGGCTGTAGAACTAATACCACTGCATATTAGATGCTGACTCAGACCTTATACAGCCTTCTGGAAAATGTTTTCCTGGTGCTGAAAGATATTTCAAAGTGGCTATTCTCTGTATCCACACAGCTACTTTAGGATGGTGGGAAATATACTGTGTAGAACCATCTGTAAATTGAATCTTTTCCTCTCGAATGATTTTAGTGAATTCATAAAATCAGACACAGTAAGAAAAGGCAGTATAAGAGGAATTGTGCACATTCGAACCACTTTTCATGTTACTTACATATGTTTTTAATGCTGTGCATGCCAGGTTTATAGCTTGGTGGGTATAAGACACAATAGAGGATGGGCAGCTCAGTCTGGTCAAATGGTGAGCGAAAATTAAATAGTCAGTCTCTCTGGGCACAGTAACAGGCCTAGAACTATTTCTTAAAAGTAGATTATTAGCCGGGCATGGTGGCGCATGCCTTTAATCCTAGCACTTGGGAGGCAGAGGCAGGCGGATTTTTGTGAGTTCAAGGCCAGCCTGGTCTACAGAGCGAATTCCAGGACAGCTGGGGCTACAGGGAGACCCTGTCTCGAAAAGACCAAAAAAAAAAAAAAAGTAGATTATTATGGGGCTGGAGAGATGGCCTAGTGGTTAAGAACACCAACATTGCTCTTGTGGAGGACCCAGGTTTGATTCCCAGCATCCACATGAGAGCTGAGAACCGTCTTTAACTCCAGTTCCAGGGGAATCTGACACCCTTTTCTGACCTCTGCAGCATTTGCACAACACGGGTGCACAAACTTACATGCAGACAATACATTCATATACATAAAAAAATAAAAATTAACAAAGTAGATTATTATTGGAGGAAGATGAGTTTGCTTCGGTCCAAAATCCTAAGAGCTTGCACTAAAATTCACCTGCAAAGCCCCATCAAAAGCTTTAAACAGTTGCCTATAAAGTTACTATTAATATGAAGTATAATTATATCTGTTATATCACATGGACCAAGTAAGTGACAGAGTAGTTTGCAAAGGAGCCTAGATCTATAGAAATCTTAGTCTTGCTACTCTTCTCAGAACAGATATTTTTTTGTAAATGGGCTGAGAAACATGCCAAGAGGAGAAATATGTTGCATCTAAAATCAAATAGTCCAACTAAGTATTGATTCTCTCTCTTTAGGGTGGTCCACATACAACCACGTATCATTAATCTTAAAAGGAGTATCTTGGGGGCTGAGCGATGGCTCTGAGCTTAAGAGCACTCTCTGCTCCTCCAGAGGACCTTAGCTCTCCCCCCTCCCCACTCCTTGCCAGAGCTAAGCCCCTCCCCCCCTTGCCAGAGCTATGCCTAGAGACCATCTGCCTGCTGGCAGGAGACAGCCTTGGAAAATGCGAGAGGGAAGAACACCATGTGGATGTCGGCCACGCGTAACTAAAGGACTATTCAGACGATTGTTAAACTCCTACAGTCCCTGATTTAAAAAAGTTTCTTTGCAATGAATTATGACTTAGTGCTTAAGGTACACCTCTGAGGTAGCATAAGGAAGGTGCTTTTCTAACTTTGTTAGCTGAAAGGACACCCAGTTGTATGTCTAATGATCTAGCTATCATGCCCACTTCCATCTTTATGATGCAAAGAATTGCATCATGTACTTATGGAGGCTGAGAAGCCCCAAGATCCTCAGGGAGGAAACTGGAGCCCAAGATGGCCAGTTATGTTTTCGTCTGTGCTCAAGTCCAAAGACAAGAGAAGATATGTCCCGGCTTGAGGAGAATGAGAACAAAGTCTCCCTCACTTCATCTTTTTGTTCTATTCAAGACTTCAGTAGATTGCATGAGGCCTAACCAGATTGGAAAGGGCAACCATTTATACTACTGATTTAATATAGGTTAATATCCACAAATTAATTAATGTCCATTATTCTGGACATCTCCAGAATAATGTTCAATGAATTATCATGTCACCCTTGACCCAAACAGTTGACACCTAATTAACCATCTCCTTCACTATGTGGCACACACATCACATGATGAATATTGTTGCTGTTTTCAGGGAATGCATATGTTCTAGTGGAGGTGACAGAGATGTTTTATAGTCAGTTCTATGAAGAAAGGTAAAGCAGAGTAAAAGACACAGAGAGATAGGCTGGGCTAGATAGCACTCCTGAGTGGGGTTGTCTGGAAAGATGAAGCTGATATGTAAGTGTATGTTTGAATAAGTAGCAAGCCATTTGAATATTGAATATTGGAGGGAAAAGCATTCCAGGCAAAAGGAATAGCAATAGTAAAGGAATGGTGGTGAAGAGTAATTTTTTTTCCCCTGAGATCAGTAGAATTAGATAACTTGTTTTGGTGTTTTTCACCTGTTGGTGTCTGGGAATAGAACAGGCAGAGGAGTGAGTTTAATCATGGCTTTAATCAGATGAGGAAGAGCAGGATAAGGGAGTTGAGGGTACATGCAAATGAGATGAGGGATGGAGATCAAAAGAGAGTGGGGAAGTGGTAGAGACTGTTAATTGGTAGTAGATCCCAACAGGATTAAAGGAGTTACAGGCAAGGGCTACTAAGACAAGTGTGTAGGAATGGTAAGAGCTGGGCTTCCCTGAACAGAATGCTTGAAATATTAATTTGGGATTTCAAAGACAAATTATGCAGTGACAAGGGCAGTGAGAGCAGAAGCCTGGAAAACTAAGGAAATTGTTGGAAATAAAGAGCCTAGAAGCCAGGAAATTGGGCAGATATCTACAGGTCTGTTAACATTATCAAGAATGAACAGCATCTCTGTGCCATGTGCTAAGTCTGCCTTTCTTTCCTTCCTTCCTTCCTTCCTTCCTTCCTTCCTTCCTTCCTTCCTTCCTTCCTTCCTTCCTTCCTTCCTTCCTTCCTTCCTCCCTCCCTCTCTCTCTCTCTCTCTCTCTCTTTCTTTCTTTCTTTCTTTCTTTCTTTCTTTCTTTCTTTCTTTCTTTCTTTCTTTCTTTCTTTTTTGAGGTTTACATATTCTATGTCTCTTTGGAATATTCTTTCCAGTCATTCTTCCAGAATAGGTACTGTTTCTGTGTTAGGCTTGTTTCCCTCTTTCTAGTTTGCTTTCAACTGCGATCCTATATAGTACTTTGTAATCACTTCTATTATGACACCAAACTGGAAAGTTTTAGTTCATAGATTCACCTCTTTGTGTAGACTGTGATGCCCCAAACGCAGAGATTATATCTTATTCATCTTTGCATCCACATAATAAACTTGTCAAGTGAAGCCTTCCATGAGAATATGAGCAAATTAAGGGTATGATTTCATATGCCCATACAGTATGCTGCCATGAATCTCAAAAAATATTGTTGTAAACCTATATGTTCCATTATTTTTTCAAAAATATTTAATAGACTTTATCTATTTATCCATTTATTTGTTGGTGGTGTGTTTGTATGCACACATGCTTGAGTGCGCATGTGGAGGTCAGAGAGGAATTTGTGAAGTTCTCTCCTTTCACCATGTGGACAACAGAGATTGAACCCAGGTCTTCATGCTTGGATTCAAGCACCTTTACTCACTGAGCCATTTTGCTGGCCCCATTATTAATTTTTAAAGAACAAAACCCCCAAGATTCATTGACAGTGATTATTCTCAGATGTTTATAGGAGTCAGAGACTTGGTAGCAGACTTGGCAACTCGGTTAACAATTGATTGTAATAAAACTTGAATCATATCTGAGCTTTTCTATCTATAAATGTTTAAACCACACCAGCTGACTAATTCAAGGCAAATGGAAAGTTGAACCGAAGTGAACATTTACAGTTAAACTTTAGGAGGGAATTGGAGAGATTTAGATTCAAAGGTCGGGTCAGTTTGCATTGGAAATATGCTTGGAATTTATCACAGCTGCTGCAGTGGGCTTGCCTGGGGGTGCAGAGATTGTGGAACTACAGCTGTTTCACAGAGCAATAGAATTAGGGTGACTCCTCTCAGCAGTCAGCTTCTCCTTATTGGGAAGACTTAAAAATAACACTTTTTTTTTGTATGGTAATATCCCTTTTAAAGGAAGTCCACCACAGTGTTTATATATTGCCTATATCAGACCTGGCAGGCTGGCTGACCTTTGCCTTGGAATCAGTGGTGGAGCCTTTCTCAGACCAAGCAGGGAGGCAGTACCAAGAGACATCCTGAGTCTTACAAAGCTTTAAGGAGATTCTGATCCAAGGTCAAGGCTGAAGACCATGATATAGAGTCACAGTTTACTGAAGGACTTCATTGTGAGGTTTTTTGTTTTGTTTTTTAATTCTTCAAAATCCAACAGTGACTGAAAGCTTCAGTGTTTAATAAATGATTTGAAAATTGTACATTAAGAATGAATTGAGCACTTTAGAGGGAAGGGCTCTATTATGATTCACACATTAGAAAGAAACATTCTGTTTTCTGAAGTGCTGTACAGGTTAAACATTCATTTATGTGGACAGTTCTCTGAGTTTCAGTTCTTGAACTTCATGACTAAGCTGCTAGATAATGACAGCCCTGTACTGAGGAAAATGCTGAGGAACAGTATGTTTCTGAAGAAGAGAGCAAAGCACAGCATTTGACAGTTTCAGATTAAGGAAACACTCGATTTCTAAATAATATAAAAACACAGTATTAAGATTTCAGATCTAAGACATCTTGTCTTTTATCTTTAGAAGTACTCTTAATATTGTAGACAATTTTTAGATTCTATCAACATATAATAGACTAAAACCAATTTTATGCCACTCTAAGTATATCTTTATCTTGTATATCTTTATCCTGTAATCTTTTTTTGTTTTATTTAAACAATTTTCTTATTTTCTACATTTGCATTTTGAAGAGAGCAGTATCTTTTCCTATCTGGTCCCTTTTTAATCTTTTTAACTCTCTTTTTATTTATTTATCTATTGTTTTTTATTGAGATAGGTTCATGCTGTGTAGCCCTGGCTAGGCTAGAACTCCCTGTATAGATCAGGCTGGCCTCAAAATCTTTCAGCTTCTGCCTCTAGATTGCTCGGATTACAAGTGTATACCGACACACCAGGTTATTCTTTTTTTGTTTGTTTGTTTTATCTCTTGTAAGGATATGTGACAGTGAGTTCTTTTCCTGTTTTGTCAACGTGGTTAAAGATGTTTAGAGATGAAACATTTCCAGCGGCAGAATGCTAAATTTTCAGAAAACCTAGGTTTGAATCCCATCTACCCTTAATCTTACCCTCATGAAGGCTCTGCCATGTTAAAATCTTTTATTGTTGATGATTATCATAACGGCTCCTTAGAACTTTGGGATAAAAAATGGAAAGGCCTGGCATACACATTAGTCCTTAATGTTTATGTGTTTCTCTCATTTTCCATTTGTAAATGACTCTGAAAAATAAAATTCTGCCCAGAGAAACTGGATTCTCGGCTTTGTTCTGGTAGCCTCCCAACCACTGCCATTTGAAAAATTTTAAACTCTCAACAGAGGTCCCATCGTTGTATCTTAAAGCCAGGAAGGGTTTTACTAATTATAGCTCAATTATTCCTTTGTCTTTAATTCAAATAAACTACCTTGGATTAGTACTAACCTTCCTTCAGAAGAAAGGAAGTCATCTTATAAAGAATATTGATTTCACTCCCATGTACTTCCAACTGCACACACAGGGACAGACTCAGAAACCAGTTTTCCTACTTAGTGAATCATACTATCCTCAGACAGGTAACTCGAATCCCTGGGAACGCTTGTTTTTTGCATTTAACAGGCACCAGTATCCATGTTTATGAAGGCTTTTCTTTTCTTCCTAATGTCTTCGTGCTTCACCATTGCTGCCTTATTTCCTCAGCTTTGCCCTTCTGTCTCTTCACCAAGCGCTGGCTTGATTGCCTTTACCTTCACTCTGACTCTGTCTTCTTTCTCAGTACTTGGGGATTTCACACCAAAATTCTCTCGCCTGACATAAAGACCTCTATCATTTTGTCATGTCACCTGCTTTGTCTGCTGTCATTTGCTACTCTCCAAAGTGAGAAGTCCCTCCCTACTACAGATCAGGATGGACAATATCTTACTTTCCTGGCTTCTAGGCTCTACTCTCTTATCTACACAGACTACTCATGGGTCCAACCTTTTTTCATCTGCCTCTTTTAGAAGCATAGGGAAGACCAGTTAAAGTGCCAACTCTTCTAGGAAGCTCTTTTTTTCTCACCAAGGAAAGGCCATAAAGGATCTTTCTGGTTTCTATCTTGATAAGTTGCATTTTCTCTTCATTTAGGGAGTTACTTCTAATTGTTGCCTGTCTTATTTCCAGAGGTTTGGAGACACTATTTCTGGAGTCTCTTGCCATAGGGAAAAAAAATCTGTATAATGTTAAAGACAGAAAGTATATTGCTTGGGTTTCTGCTCTGTATTTTTACTAATTATCACTATAGGCAAATTATTCGAAATATTTTATTTTGATTTTTAAACTCTAAAAATGAGGACAATAATATTGTTCCTGTCCAAACTGCCACACAGGATTATTTATGACAAATGAAATACTGTCACTGAAAATTGCTTTGTAAGTAAACCATGGTGGTACATTATTTGTAAGCCCAGCATTCAGGAGTCCGAGGTAGGAAGATAATGAGTTCAAGGCCACATAGCAAGACCCTGTATCAAAACAAAACAAAGTGAAACAAAGAAAAAAAATCTTTGTAAATGTAGATAATTTATATATGTATATATATATATACATATATATTAAAAATAAGCTAGATTTTAGTTTTTATATCTAGTAAGGAACTGGCCCAATGATAATTGAAGAGGACTTACTAAAATGCATTTGTTTGAATTAAAATATATTAATTGTTACCTGTAACACATGGAAACATATGCCATTATAGTACTCATTTTTTTTCTATTTGAGTTTAATTTTTACTGCAGAGATGCAAAAGAGTGACTATTAGATATTACTGAAAATTCACTGAAGCACTCAGAATAATGTACTGTACATCCACTTGCTCCGTATTATGCATTCAGATTCTGAGGGTCTAACAAAGTAGTTGCTTATTTGGATTGGCAGTTGGCAACCTAAATTCTCTTACTACTTTTGCAACAGCTGTCAGCGAGAAGGTGTGAGGAGGCTCATCTTCACTCTCATGATTTAGTAACTTTCTTAACTCTCACCTCTTTTCTTTGTATGACGCAGTTCGTTACACAATAAACCACTGAAGACTCATAAACTTTATTATATGTTTCCACCTAGCCTCTACAGGGGTCAGGGTAAATCATAGGTGAAGCTCTCCAGGGAGTCTCAGCCTTTGATCATGCCACAGAGCTTTAGTTTTAGAAGGGTGACAAGATGACAAGCCTTTAAAGCTTTGCTACAAGACAGAGAATATATTTGAAAGCTACCACAAATTCTGCTCTTTGGACGGAATATCATCCTTTGAGGCATGAAGCAGCAATTTGAATGTTAAATAAAGAAACTGAAATTCAAATCAAGAAGAATAAGGCATATTTAGAATGATGTCAAACATACTGTGAATTTTATTAAGCAGCAGATCTTGACTCAAATGAGGAAACAGTGAAAAATACAAGGCCTAGTCTGGAGAGAGGGGGTTCATAGATAACTCAACATAGTTTTATAGCTAGCCCCATCTACCATATTTAATATTGAATAAAAAAGAAAGCATAGGAGATGAATCTGTAGGTAAAATGCTTGCTCTGTGTTACCTGAGTTAAAAGAAATTTTATTGAACAAATATTGCAGAAAAGTTGTTTGTGAGTCAACATGAGGACAGTTGCATATAAATCGGCAACCAGAAGAATGATCAGTGTCAAGAGCGGAGGACCAAATACAACCAGGATTGACGTTTTAAAGCGGAATCCTTAGACATCTTTCTTGCTGTGTTTTAAAGCCAAATCTTTAGGCTTCTTTCTTGCTAATTCCAGCGTTTCCCAGGTTTCAGGAGCCCTTGTATTCAGTACTTGACAGTGTAGGAGTCCTCCATGTCCTTTATCCAACAGAGGAGCAGGCTTGTGAAGTATCCCCCCATTTCCCTGGATCTCCCAACAGATGACTGGTTGCCAGTTGTTAGACTCTGAACTAAGTGTTGGAGCTAGTGTGCTGCCACCTTTCTTCTTTTGTACATTTAGTTTTCAGTAGTATTAAATATTTCACATTCATTAGTTTAAGAATAAAATAATAGCTAATTAAATACCACCTATATTTCACGCATTATTTCTAGAAATGAATACATTTTATCCTTATACCATCTTTATAAACTATATGTTTCTGCTCAAAATGGTCAACTTCCTCATGGAGAATATTGAGAAAGACTGAGAAAGAGATGAAAAGCATGTTTGGCAGAATGCATGAGCTCTGGCGGGGTGGGGGAATGGGCGGGAACATGGGTCTAGATTTGTTAAAAAAATAAAAATAAATTTATGTGAAAAAATAAAATAAACTATATGCTAATAAGGCAATGATTTAAGATGTGGCAAATCCAATAGTTTGAATCCAATTAAGTTCCAGCAACTCTACTTTGAACTACCAGGTCATCCTGCCCAAATATGAGCATAATATGAAATACCTGTGCTGTGGAGTTGTGAAAATTCAGTCAAGTTCCTCTACTCCTTCCTGGCTGTGTAGCTTGGGCAAAGTATTTAATTTTTCTACACCGAAGTTCTAAGATGCAGAATAGTGAAAATAGAACTTCCATTCAAAGTTTATTGAAACAAAGATAAAGTAATGCATACACCCAAGTATAAAGCTTTCTTTGCATTCTTGTTGGTTTTTTTTTTTTTTTTTTTTCTTTTTGGTTTTACACTTTTTGGTATTTTTGAGACAGGGTCTCCCTTTTAGTACCAGGTGTCCTGGAGCTTGCTCTGTAGACCAGGCCGGCCTTGAACCCACAGAGATCCACCTATCTCTGCCTCCCGAGTGCTGGGATTAAATGGCTGAGTAGGGATGTGCAAGATATTTTTGTGTAAAGGACACTGCACAGCTGCTCAGCTGCCCTTCTCACTCTGTTTGTGGAGACTTGCAATTTGTAGGAGCATCAAACATACATGCCCAGTGACAGCACTCAGAGTTGGGAGATGGTTAAGAGCAATGTGCATCTGAGAAGCAGAGGTGACTGTCAGTGTCCTACAAACAAGGGAAACCTCAAGTATAGTGAGGAAAATATTGTTAAATCCACAGCCATTTCTGGGAGGCAACTTTTAGAAAGAGGGGGCATTAGTAAACAGATCATAAGAGGAAGCTGTGTCCTGACAGAAGTACATATCACACACCTACTTTGTGTGCAAGTATAACCTACAGAGAGACTGGAAACCACTGCAAATAATTGAATGTTGTTATATTTGACAGGTCAGGTAAAAATGAGTTTAATTGTTAAACATTTCCTCTGAGTGTTTTTCAAAATGTAAAATTAGACCTTTGCTTGGTCTTCGTGTAGGCAATTCTTTTCAACTATTCATACTAAACAAAATGGTTAAGCAGCCCAACTCTTTTCTAATTCTGTAAACATCAACAAACATACTACATGTAACTCCATCATATTTGAGGAATTATGTCAAGAAATTCACATCTAATAATATCATGAAGATTAAACTGGGAGAAAATAATTATAATTCCCAAATACTGATTGCTGAAATAACAGTAGTTAAAAAACACTTTTCTTTCAAATGAATCCTATTATTTTGAAGATTATTTAGAAAAGAACAGCATTAAGAACATTTTCTACATGATACATGTCATTAATAGCTTAGATTATCTTTGCACATAAGGGAGAATACTATTCTGCCTTATAAAGAGGTCTTGTAAAATTGCTTCTAATTTGGCATCAAACATCTGTTCTGTATTTTATTTTATTTATTTTTTTTACCTTTTTTTGAAACAGGGTCTCCCTGTAGCCTCAGCTGGCTTAGAATTTACTCTGTAGACTAGGCTGGCCTTGAACTCCCAGAGATCTGCCTGCCTCTGCTTCCCAAGTGCTAGGATTAGGTTAATATTACTCAAAAATTTAAAAGCAGGCAATAGTTAAGTAGAATAAATGGTTGAACCGAGAATGTTTAGGTATAACTGGAGTCTGATGAAATAGATGGAAAATTTGTGATTGGCAAGAGACAGTGGTTGCCCTTTCCTTCCTTCTTTCCTTCCTTCCTTCCTTCCTTCCTTCCTTCCTTCCTTCCTTCCTTCCTTCCTTCCTTCCTTCTCTCCCTTCTTTCTTCTTTCTTTCTTTCTTTCTTTCTTTCTTTCTTTCTTTCTTTCTTTCTTTCTTTCTTTCTTTCTTTCTTTCTTTCTTTCTTTTTTTGGTATTTTTGAGACAGGGTCTCCCTTTAGTCCCAGCTGTCTTGGAACTCACCATGTAGACCAGGCTGGCCTTGAACTCACAGAGATCCATCTGCCTCTGCCTCCCGAGTGCTAAGATTAAAGATGTGTGCCACCATGCCTGGCACCAGTTTCTTTCTTAATTCATGAGGATGGAAAGGGAAGTGGTTTGAAATTGCAGTAGGAGAGATTTAGGTAAGATATCAGAGAAAACTTCCTGTGAGTATTGCTGACCACTTTTTAGAAGTTGTTAGAAACTTGTAAGACGTGGTGGTGCACGCCTTTAATCTTAGCACTTGGGAGGCAGAGGCAGGCGGATCTTTGTGAGTTCAAGGCCAGTCTGGTCTACAGAGTGAGTTCCAGGACAGCTGGGGCTACAGGAAGACCCTGTCTCGAAAAGACCAAAAAAAAAAAAAAAAAAAAAAAAAAAAAAAAAAGGGATCTAAATATTTTTAAGGAATGGCTTAAAAGCAGTCACAGTGACATTGGTACGAAAGATTGTATTCTGATGGTGATTTTGTTTTTAATTTTCCACGAGTTTCCTCTCTCTCTCTGTGTCTCTCTCCAATAATATATTATATTTATAATAATATATATATATATATATATATATAATGTATATATGATAACGAACTTGTGGATTCCATGGAAAGTGGCAAAGTTTGTAGCACAATACACCTGTGAAGACATAGAATGATCAAAGAAAGGCAGTCTCAGTTTATAAGACCTAGAGAGTTCCAGGACAGCTGGGGCTGCAGGGAGACCCTGTCTCAAAAAGACAAGGAAAAAAAAAAAAAGACCTAGAAGCTTACTTTGAGGTTGAATGAAGCAGTGTATTTGTAGAAAATCTGGAAATAATTCCAAAATGAATTCTTGCTCATTTGCCCTACTTTGAAAAATATCATGTGAAAAGCTATAAGTTTATAAGAATTAGTAAAAAGCTTATTAGCAAGAATTTAGCCTTCCAACTGACTTTGCATCCAGATGGAAACCACAGCTTTGTAAGACTAGGTGGATTTTTCAGACAAAACCAGACATCAAGCCTTCGCTGGCTGCTGTGGTTCACTGTTCGCATGCCTCCTGTGCCCACTGCCAACTTTTCTATCTGAGACACGCATTCCATCTGTTGACAGCTGGGAGTGTTGGTTCCGGAGGCAGGCAGTTGATTTCCTCTCCAGGAATCACCCTCCTTCTCTGGGCATTGTCCTCTGCCAAGGGGAGTTGCCTTGTGTAAGTCTATGCCTCCTCCCCAGGGATAGCCTGCATACAATGACTGATGAATGTTAGGGCTGAGAACAGCTCAAAGGACCAAAGTTCCGGCTCAGAATTCCTCACGGTTATGCCAGCTGCAGAGCTCCCTAAGAATCTGCTGAAGTCTTTGAATTGTTTCACAGTTGAATTTTTCCACCTGATCAAAAAATTTAAACACACAGTCACTGGGCATGGTATTCTTTAATTCCAGCACTTGGGAGGCAGAGGCAGGTGGATCACTGTGAGTTCAAGGCCAGCCTGGTCTACAGGACAGCCTGGGGCTACAGGGAGACCCTGTTTCAAAAAGACCAAAAAACAAACAAACAAACAAACAAACAGAACACACACACACACACACACACACACGCACACACACACAACCCAAAGAACTCAAAGAAGATAGGCATAAAATTGTGATGGAAGCTCAAGAAAATAAATAACAAAAACAATTCAGGATGTGAAAACTGAATTCACAAAAGAGATAGAAATATTGAAGAAAATACAAGCCAAAATGAAGATGAAATTAGGAAAGTATAGTAAGTCAATTTGAAACTATGGGAGAAACCTCAGAAGCAGATTGAATGATAGAATGATATGGGAAATGGAGTATCACAAGTAAATGACAAAGTGGAAGAACTGGACTCTTTAAACAAAAGAGTATAATTTTTTTTTTTTTTTTTTTTTTTTGGTCTTTTTAAGACAGGGTCTCCCTGTAGCCCCAGCTGTCCTGGAACTTGCTCTGTAGACCAGGCTGGCCTTGAACTCACAAAGATCCGCCTGCCTCTGCCTCCCAAGTGCTAGGATTAAAGGCGTGCGCGACCATGCCTGGCAAGAGTATAATTTAAAAACAAAACAAAACACAGGAATGAACTATGAAGGAAATGTGGGACTCCATGAAAAGAACAGTTCTGCACATCATAGGCATACAGGAAGGAGAAGAATCTTAGGCCAATGGCATCGAGCAGATTTTCAACAGGATTATAGATGAAAACTTCACTAAATTAAGGACCTATACAGATACAAGAAGCACATAAAGCACCAATTACACAGGTCCAGAACAGAAATTCCCCACAGCATCCATCACATAGTAAAAACACTGAATGTACAGAACAAAGAAAAGGTACTGAAAGATGCTAGAGAAAACAAGTTATGTACACAGGAAAACCCATCAGAATTGCAGCTGACTTTTCAATGCAAACTATGAAAGCCAGAAGAGCCTGAGCCAATGTATTTCCAGCAAAGGTCTCTATCATAGTCAAAGGGGAATAGAAAATTTTCTATGACATGAATAGGCTGAAAGAATTCATGTCCACCAAACCATCCCTAAAAAGAATACTTGAAGCAATTACAAAGGACTGAAGATAGGACTGACCAAGAAGTTATAGAAAGAAAGCAAAGGAAGGTATAATTATGGAAGCATGAAATAGGACCCAAAACACAAGCAAATTCAAATGACAGTAACCAACTTCCTCAACTTCTCAGTAAAAAGACACAGGCTAGTGAAATGGATTAAAGAAACAAAATCCATGTTTTTACCATTTTCTTGTGTGTGTGTGTGTGTGTGTGTGTGTGTGTGTGTGTATTTTCGAGACAGGGTCTCCCTGTAGCCCCAGCTGTCCTGGAACTCACTCTGTAGACCAGGCTGGCCTCTATCTCACAGAGATCTGCCTGCCTCTGCCTCCCAAGTGCTAGGATTAAAGGCGTGAGCCACCACGCCCGGCCCCCTGTTTTTACCATTTTCAAGAAACTAATCTCAACTTCAAGGATAAGCACTATCCTTGAAGGCTAGAGGGTGAAAGGCTAGAAAAATATTTCAAGCAAATGGCACAAAGTAAGGAGGTATTTTAATTCTAACATCTGACAAAATAGATTTCAAATTAAAACTAATCAGAACAGATAAAGAGGGTCACTTCATTCTAATTAAAAGAACAATCGACCAAGAAGATACTGCAATCATCAACATAAAAGAACCAAACTTTGGTGCACACAATTTCACAAAAACAGTACTCAGCACAATAAAACACACTCAATAATAGTGGGTGACTTCAAAATACCACACTATCTCAAATAGACAGGTCAATTGGACAAAGACTATATAAAGAGACGTGAATTAAATGACATCTTACATCAAATGGACCTAACACATATACAGAATATTCCTCCCAAGCACCAAAGAATACATGTTTTAATCAGAAGCCCATGCAAGTTTCTCTAAAACTGGCCACATACTGGGATGCAAAACAAATCTCAACAAATAAAAATACTTGAAGTAATTCCATGCATTTTATCAGATCACAGTGCAATAAAGCTTATATTCAACAGGAAAAGAAGTTCTAGTAAGTACATGAACTCATGGAAATTAAACAACATAGTCCTAAAAGATGACTAGGTTGAAGAAGAAATTAAGAAAGAAATAAAAGCTGGGCGTGGTGGTGCACGCCTTTAATCCTAGCACTTGGGAGGCAGAGGCAGGCGGATCTTTGTGAGTTCAAGGCCAGCCTGGTCTACAGAGTGAGTTCCAGGACAGCTGGGGCTACAGGGAGACCCTGTCTCGAAAAGACCAAA
>VZQC01003927.1:1541892-1642791 GCA_009823505.1 Rhizomys pruinosus | reverse complement strand
AAAAAAAAAAAAAAAAAAAAAAAAACAAACAGGGTTTTTTTGGTATACTAATAAGAAACTGCATACTGACTGTCTTATATAAAGAAAACTCCAGACATTATTTAACATTTTGGTTTTATCCACATACAGGCAAAAAAGGTTGGCTTATAGAGCCTATAGAACAACAAGATATTTAAAATGAGAGTTCTTAGGGAACTATGAGCATCTGGTATAATTAGAGCTTAGGGAGATTTTGGAAATCTAACTATAAATATGATTAGAGTATAGCTACAGGACAGATTATGAGAGACAAATAGGTTTTCAGAATGTATGAATTTCTTTCTTTTCTTGTCAGTACTGTGGAAGAAGATAGATGGGGGCAGGGGGTGCAGTTAGTAAAATCAGAAGTGAAGAACCAGTTGTGCTCCTTTAATCCCAGTATTTGGCAGGCAGAAGAAGGCAGATCTCTGTGAGACAGAGGCCAGCCTTGTCTACAAAGTGAGTTCCAGGCCAGCTGGGGCTACAAGACCCAGTCTCAACACCCCCTCCCCCCCAAAAAATTGGAAGTGAAGTAGAAGAATAGATGCGGAAGGCAAAAATAGGAAGTGAGACCAAAGTACTTCCCTTTTGCTTTATCTTGAGATCCATTTGCATACAGAGACTGAGAAAGGCAGATAGACTTAAAACTTCTTTCCCAATATGGAAGATGGCATTTTTGTCTTCAGTCCCACCCATCTGTTTTCTTATTGTCTGACTTATTTCCTTTATTCATCCTCCAAATTTGCATAAACTATTGAACATTAGGAGCATGTTTTAGAGATAGCTTTGAAGTACGTAAGGAATGAGGAGGTGGACTCGCCAACCCTAAGACAATTGTGGCTTCAGATTTTGCTCTAATCTTCTTTTGGAGAATTTGTATAGACATCCTCTGTCCTCTTAGTCTGTAGCAATACCCAAATACATCTATCTGCATTTTAGGGTTCCTTTACGTCTTGAGCACTGTCTCTCTTGGGTGTAACAGGTGATATATTGTTTAGAGTGGGAGTCTCTAGCCACATAAGGGCATTTAAATTTAATTTCAGTTAAACTTAAATTGACCAAGTTAAAATTATTGAAGTAGAAATAAAAATCAGTTCCTCAGTCATACTTAAACATCATCACTAGTTACTGGACAGTTCAGAGAGGGCGCATCTCCATTATAGCAGAGGCATTATGGACAGTACTGTTCAATCTGAGGTCTTTAGAGCTTGATTTTGACTAAGTTCTGCCCTAAGTAGACTTCAGGGCATGCACACTTGAGAGAAAGGTTTAGATCATAGGCTTTATGCTCCATCGTCTTTTTAAACATCACAGCTTGGGCAATCATGAGAAAGCCTGGAATCATTTACAATGTCCCAATCATTTTGTCTTCAAAATTACCTCTCACTTTCCTCTTTTTATTTTTTATTGCCACCGTCCTTGATATTCATTATAGTGATAGGTAAAAGCTGATTATTGCCTATGTGCCAGACACTCACATTTCTTATATATCATCTCATTTGAGTCTCATGATTCCAGGAGATGGATAATCTTCCCATCTTCATTTTATGAGTGAGAAAATTGAGACTTAGAGCAAGCAAGTGACTTGCCTAAAGCAAATAGCTGATATGCTGTAAAGCTAGGATTTAAAACAATATCTATCTGACCCTAGAGCCCACCAGCCACTAGACTGCATTGCTCTCATTACAGGCTAGAGAGCTGAAGAACACTGGGCCGCTTATTTGTCCTTACTTTTTTTTTTCACTTAGTTCACACTAGGTATTGTTATCAGACTAAATTTTCTTAATTTTCATTATCTTCTTGAAGACATTACTGTTTCCGTTTTGCTCTGCATCTACATAAAACTCCATGACTTGATGTTTAAAATTGAGTTTTATTGATTTAAAAAAATTACAAATGTGGAATTTATTTAAAAATGGATTGTATGTTAAAATTTTAATACTCAATGCAACAGCTGACTGAGCCGTGGGGGTTCTGGGTTTTCTAGAAGTGCGGTCTCCCCTGTCTTGCTCTCTTGTCTTTTCTCACCTACTCACCTTGTATGAGGGGATGCTGGAGCAAGGTCTTCGTTAGACACTTGTATCTTGATACTGGATTTCCCAGGCTCCCAAACTACAAGGAATATGTTTCTTTTCTCTATAAATTACTTACTCTGTTAAATCCTTTGATATCAAGATAAAACAGATTAAAACTTAAAATATTTCAGTTTAACATTATTCTTGGCCAGGCACTGAGGATCTTCTATGATCTCTGTGTATGAACAACTGAAAACTACTGTCTATCTTGATTTAATGTGCACATTTTACTTTTAATCAGGAGGCCTCATATTTTAGAAGCACGACTATTTTCAGAGTGTGACCAGAGTTTCACAACCGCCATTTAATTACATTTTCCTCTGAATTGCCAAGGGAGATTTATCTTATTAATTGGCTTAATAAACACCTAATGGTTACTTATTATCTTACTAAAATAAATTAAAATTATGCTTTTAAATTCCATTGTCATGAAGAAAGTCTAGAAATATTATATTTTCTAGAAAATAGAGTGTTCAGTCTTATCTCAAATGAATATTAATCATAAAGCTATCAGATTGTTAAACTGTATCTAAGAAAAATTATTTAGTGAGATAGTGTATGTAGCATAAGTTCATCAGGAAATAGATATGCCTGATTTCTTGAGACAGATTCTAGATATGTAACTCAGGCCGGCCTCAAACTTTCTGTGAACTTGTGATCTTCCTGCCTTGGCTTCCTGAGTACTGAGGATTAAAGGCATGTGTCATCACACCCAGTTTAGGAAATAGATTAAAAAAAAAAACTAACCAAAAAGATGTGAAATTGCTGAAAAAAGAAGCATTTTTCCAAACAGTAGACTTTAAAAGAAATTACAACAAAATCAGTAGAAATGCAACTAAACGTTGTGGGTTTTTTGTATGGAAGCTTTGAAAAAAATGATTTGTTTACCTAAAATGCCAGACTTAAAATGTCTAATGGAAGCATGGGTTTCCATGCAGATAGGGAAAAAGAAGTAAATAGCAAGAGAATAACTTTCAATTGCCTTTGGAAAATAAGACAGTTCACGGAAGAACACTGACTTTGGGTTGGAATACAACCAAAGTTTTGAGTTCATCCTTCACTGTTTACTTCATGTTCTTCACAGTCTCTTATCCTTTTGGGTTTTTGTTCTTTATGCCTGCGGACAATGTGGACGATGGTAATCGGTAACTGGTAACTATCCCCGATCCTCCAACCCATGCTCCTCGTATCTTATTCCTTGGTACTTACAAATATATATGTTACATGAAAAAAAAGAATCTTGCAGATATAAGGAATCGTTTGAAAATTTCTATGGGAAACTTGCCCTGGATTATTTAACTGGGCCTAATCTAGTTGTGCGAATTCTTAAACTGGGCACTCTTCCTGTCAAAATCCAAAAGATGCTGTGACAGTCCTGGTCAGTCTTCATTGTCAACTTGACTGGAGATTGAAACGCAGCTGGATGGGTCTGTGGAAGCTCTTCGGGCGAGGATTAACTGAGGGGAGAAGATTCACACCCAAAAGAGGTAGCGCCTGCATGGAATGAAAGGGAAGAAAGGATAAAGCATCAGAACATTGGTGTTCACCTCCTTGTTTCCTGGCTCACCATGATGTGAACTACTCTTTTCTACCATCCATTCACCAGCACGATGAACTGAACCTTCGGAGACTGCGAGACAAAAGAAATCTATCCTCCCTTATGTTATTCTTGTCAGATATCTTGCGGCAAGAAAAGAGTTCCAGGGTAGCCAGAGCTACATAATGAGACCCTATCTCAAAAAATAAAATAAATAAATAAAAAATGACTGAGCTTCTTACTGGACAAAGTAAGATAACCTGTATTAAGTACTTTTTGGTTACTGTGACAAAATAATGGACAAAAACAACTTAGGAAGAGCTTGTTTCGCCTTTCAGTTTAGCTACATTATAGTTGCGGTGTGGCTCTAGCTATGGTGGGATAGGAGATATTTAAAACAGGAAAGGATCTTTCACGGAGGATGGATCCAAGTCAAGGAACGCAGCAGCACAGGGACTGGAATGCCTCAGTTGACGACGGTAAGGAAATGAGAAACTGAACTCCTACAATGTCCAGTGACTAAATTCTGCCACTACCTCCATGAAGAATGAAATAGTCTCCTTACAGCTCCAGAAAGATGCACAGCCCTGCCCACACCATGGTTTTGACCTGGTAAGACCCCTGTTTTTAAGTCTGACTTGCTGAACCATAAGATAATAAATATATCTTGTTCAGCCTCCTCATTTTTGTAGTAATGTGTTACTATAGCAATACAATACTGATAGGACAGTGCTATTGTATTTGCTTTGTGGAAATGTGTGATATGCTTTGTTAATTACCATACACAAGCTGCTCGCTGTCATTGGTGTTCTCAGCGTCATCAGGCTCCATCCTACATTTGGACTACCAACTTTTAAAATGCCAGTTTAAGAAAATTATAGCTATAGCTGGGTGTGGTGGTGCACACCTTTAATCCTAGCACTTGGGAGGCAGAGGCAGGCGGATCTCTGTGAGTTCAAGGCCAACCTGGTCTACAGAGCGAGCTCCAGGCCAGCTGGGACTAAAAGGGAAACCCTCTCTGCAAAAAGACAAAAAAAAAAAAAAAAAAAAAAAAAAAAAAAAAAAAAAAAAAAAGAAATTAATAGCATTAATATTNAAAAAAAAAAAAAAAAAAAAAAAAAAAAAAAAAAAAAAAAGAAAATTATAGCTACTATTCACTGGGCACATAGTATGTGAAAATTATTTTAACATGATCTATGTAATATCTATATTACATAGTGGAGTGGAGATAGAAAGCATTATTAACACTGTTTTACATATGTGGACATTATTCTGAAATTTGAGCCTGTTGTACTCTACAGCATTCACATTATATATATCTATACATATATATATCGTATGTATGTCTGTGAAGTGTGTGTACGTATGCATGTTCGCATGTATGGGGGTGCATGTGCATCTGTGTGGAGGCCTGAGGTTGGGTGTCTTCCTTGATCATGCTCCACTTTATATACTGATGCAGGGTCTCTTGATGAACCCAGAGCTTAATATTTTTGCATCTGGCTAGCCATCTTACTAACAGAGGGGGATTCTCTGTTTCTACCTCTCTAATGCTGGGATTAAAAGTGGGCAGTCTTGTCCACTTGGCTTTTACATGGATTCTGGAGATCCAAATTCAAGTCCTCATACTTAAATGGCAAGTGCTTTACCTTCTGAATCATCTCCCCAGTCAAGTATTTATATTTTTTAGGAGTTAAATCTGTCTTTAGGAAAACTAGTCAGGGTGGGAAAGCTATGTAACAACATATTCAGGAAAAGTTTTATAAATTGGTTTTATTTGCTGTTTTCTGAATGCTACAAAAGAAAATTAAAATAGTCGCTGTCAGAAAAAGAGATTTAGTGCCTGAAGTGGTTAAATATGAGTGGTATTCATGTAAATATCCCATTTACTTTATGAGGTAGGTTAGAAAGATGCCTCTTGCTGAACTGTGAGCTGAAACCAGATATGTGAGCTGCTTTCTGTGTATAGATTTTATATATTAAAGAAATTGATGAAGCCTGCTCAGTTTAAAAAACAAAACTGAAGTTTCAGTGCTTGGAATCTTGACATCCTGAACATACTTCCATGTATAAAAACATTCTTTGAAAATTAATTAAAGACATCTAGCCTCATGCCTGGAGGTATGCTCCAATACCACTGCAGACTTCAGTCTTATTCTTCTGTGTGGTCAGAACCAACTTTATTTTGGGCAGAGAGAAGGCTAAATATGGCCTGCAATAGTAAGGTAAGCCGAGGCAGAAAGTAAACAGGTATAATAGCATGTGTGATGATCCTGAAGTTATCTCCTAAACTTAAGGATGATGTTAGTGGGTCATGTGCTCTGAAATTTACATTAATTTTTTGAGCACTTGCATTCTTGTTCCTTGATTTATTTTCTGATACAATGTGGTTATAGTTTGAATGTTAAATGTCCCCCAGAATCCTATGTGCTAAAGGTCTGGTTGCAACGATAGAGCTATTGAGACATGATAGAACATTTAGGAGGTGGGTCCTAGTGAAAGGAAGTTGAGAAATTGAGGATGTGCCCTTGAAAGGGATGGGGCACAGCTGTATCTAGCCCCTTGCTGTTTCTCTCATTACTTTCTGGCTGCCCTGAGGAAGAAGGCTTTCCTCTGCTCTGTGCTTTGCCATGAGGTCCTGTTTCACTAAGGCCCCAAACCTCTGAAACCATGATCCCAAACATGCCTTTCATTATTTAAGTGATTTATCTCAGGTATTTTGACACAGGAACAGAAATTTAAGGCAGTGAGTTTGTGTGAGTTTATGAATGTAGGCTGTGGCCTTGGAAGAAAATTTCTTGGCTGGAAAAGTGAAAGAAAACATGTCCTTTCCCTTATGCCCTAACTTCCAGGGATGGCCCCTGTCAAAGCTGCTGAAGTTGGCAGATTTCCTTTTTTCTAGGAATTTGTACTTCCCCATTCTCTGCCTTTTCCTCTTTTATAAAATCTTTCATTTCTAGAGACTGATCTACTTTTGCTACCGTGGCCTTCACAACATTTAATGATCTACTTTACTCCTGGAGGGAGGGGTGTTTGTATTTTAATTGGTAACTTGGTAAACACAGTTATTTCAAAGGAAAAGACTTCTAATAGTAACCATAGAATTCATGAGTGAAGAGGTCTTGAAACTTCTCAAAAAGGCATCAATTAGTGGCTATCTTATTTTACCTCAGTGTCCTTTTCTTCTTAGCTTAGGAGCTAAGTTCCCCGGGCACTAGTTGCTAGTTGTTTGCTGGTATTCACCAATATTTAAATGTTGCATTTATAGCCAACATTCCCCTAGGACTGTAATAAAGACAGATATGGTATAACTCATATTCACGAAGCATTTAAATCCACATTTACAATTAGCTTATGATACACTATTTTAAGTACGGCAGAAGTGCAAACTCAGGGCCCTTAAACTACCATTTTCTGTAAAGTATGGATTATAACTACCCATCACTCTGATTATAAGGTTAGTGTTCGATACAAGCTCATGGAATACACATGCATTAAGCAGCTCTGCTCTAGACCTTGGAATAAGGCACATGGGAAGGCGGGGAAATGGCTCATTTTTTTCTTTTTCTTTTTTTTTTTTTTTTGTTCTTTTTCGAGATCCAATGCTATTAGTGACTGATAGAAGCCTGAGATATGACTTTATTTTTCAATTTTGTGATCAGTAACAGAGCATTTCACACAAAGGCCTAAGAATTTAGAATGTTCTCTCTTTCCTTGGCTGTCCCAGATACTCTTGGTCTCATAGGTCTGAACTACTTTTGTATTCTAAATGTTTTCCTGCTGCTCTGAAAGATCTCTAACTAACTCCCCTCCAGGGAAGACAGCAAAGAAGGCCTGATTTGCCCGTGGCCTTCTCCCTTCTCATGTTGGGTGAATCCACAATTGCCTACTTTTCCTGGGAGGGAAGAATTGTGTTTTCATTATTATTAATGAGATAGGAACTTAGCATCTTGTTTGAGATCCATTGCAAAGTCAGTGCAATGAAAAATTAATATAAGTTAGAGGAAGGCATATTGGATTCTTTAGCAAGGGTACAGTTAACATATTACCCAGGCAGGTTAATGATTCATACTAAGTCTGTTCAGAATGATGACATCTGTATTCTGTGGTGTCCCAAGTCAGAAATGTTATGGTCACTGTGAACCCTTCATATGTGGTTCATCACTTAAATCTTAGCTATTTTATCTCACACATATTTATGTGCACATATATCTCTTTATGTCTAATCCACTGCTATTATTCCAAATCAAATTTTCATGATTTTAATTGATTGTCAACATAATTTCAGACTTAATGAATAGCTGCAAAAATAGTAAAATAATCCCAATATGCTCTTTACACAAATTTTCCAAATATTAACATTGCTTATTTGTTTTTTTTTTTTTTTGAGACAGGGTCCCCCTTTAGTCCAGCTGGCCTGGAGTTCACTCTGTAGACTAGGCTGGCCTTGAACTCACAGAGATTAGCCTGCTTCTGCCTCTCGGGTGCTGGGATTAAAGGTGTGCACCACCACACCCAGCACCAAAGACGGTTCTTAGCTGCCATGTGGGTGCTGGAAATTGAACCTGGGTCCTCTGCAAGAACATTGCTTATTTTTAAAACCTTTCGTTCTCTGTGTATTTTTGAACTATTTAAGAGCATTTGTGATGTCTTTTTTTTACCTCAAAAACCTTAGAGAGAGAGAGTACGTGTGTGCGTGGTCTTTTTATTTTTAACTATAGTACAATAGTCAAAATTATTGTAAAATTGTTACTGATGACGAGGGCTAGAGGGGTCTCTAAAAAAGAAAAGGCCAATACTGCCCAGCATTTCTACATTCTTGTTACCACTGGGAGAATTCAGAGATGAAACTAAGTAAGGAATTGGAAGGAATCTTTCATTATAAACTAAAAGCGTAAACACTAAAGGAATGGGTATGAGCAGTTTCCAAGTGAGTCCTGTGAGTTTCTGTGAGTTTTGGACAGCGCAGCTAATAGTCAAGTTTAATGAACTTTTGTTCATAAGCTAAGGTGTGGGAGAAGGTAGAGAATTTGTGGAATGGATTAATATTTTCCCTCAGAATAGGGTTTGCTCTTATTTGGGTTTTTATATAAGGCTTTTGCAGGTGTCATAACGCTGTATGCATGGTGGGAGCATCCAATTTTGGAAGGTTAATGATACTGAGATGCCACTATTATAAAGCAAACCAGTTATTAATCATCCTTGGTCATGTTCGTCCCAGCTGGTTTTGGCCAGGTCTTGGTTTTTAGAGGTTGAGCAGTCACATGACATTCTACTATAATGCAACTTTGCTATTGCATCAGCTTTTAGCTGCTATACAATAGCATCTTTTCTGTTATCTAGGCTGCCTCAAAATGAACATGATATAGTACTATTATCTCATTTACAGACTTTATTGAAGTGCCCTCAGTTTACCCTATAATATCTTTGAAGCAGGAGAAAATTCTGGGTCTAGCTTTGCATTCAGTTCTCAATTTTTTTAAATTTATTTTTTAATTTATTTTTGTATGTGTATGAATGTACTGTCTGCATGTAGGTTTGTGCACCCGTGTCATGCAATGCTGCGGAGGTCAGAAGAGGGTGTTGGATTCCCCTGGAATTGGAGTTACAGATGGTTCTTAGCCGCCATGTGGGTGCTGGGGATTGAACCCGGGTCCTCTGTAAGAGCAGTTGGTGCTCTTAACCGCTAGGCTATCTCTCCAGCCCCAATTCTCAATTCTTTCAGCCTTCTTCACCTGTGCCTTTGTCTACCCTGACCTTGGCAGTTTTGATGTGAATAAGTCAATTATTTTGTAGACGATTATCCCTACATCTGGGTTTATTTGCGAACTCTTCTTGCAATGGTTTTCCAAGTTCAAAGATGCATTTTTGGCACAAATAGTAAGGGTGTGGTGTGTTCTCTTGAGTGTATCATATAGGGAGGAGGAACATGATGTCCACTTGCCCTGTCACTGAGGATGTCCTCTTTGATCATTATTGTGTAACAATTTCCTCAGAGATAAAACCTTCCATCTTGGAGAGAAGCTCTTTAAGATACAGGATATTATTATTATTATTATTTTATTATTATTTTTTGGTCTTTTCGAGACAGGGTCTCCCTGTAGCCCCAGCTGTCCTGGAACTCACTCTGTAGACCAGGCTGGCCTTGAACTCACAAAGATCCGCCTGCCTCTGTCTCCCAAGTGCTAGGATTAAAGGCGTGCGCCACCACGCCCACCGGGTTGATACAGGATATTCTAAGGGGAGGAGAAAATTTCTGCCTCTCAGGGAAGCTCCCAAAGCTCAGGAAGTAAACAACTCAAAGGTACCATGAAGTTCCTAAAACACCAGATATAATAGGCCCCTCCCTCTCCACTGCTGAGAGACACTCTCAGACCAGCAGAGCTTGGAAGAGGCAGAGAGCAGCTGATTTGACTGGAAGCGGCTCCCATCAACTAAGCTACCTGGAAGAGACACTCTCCAATCTGTTGAACTGCCTGCAAGTTCTGTAGCGCACTCTAGGTTGCCTGCTTTTGAGATCCATCACCTATGCTAGGGCGGGCTTTCAATAATTCAGCTGCCTTTGAGTATTTCTTCTCATGTAAGTACCCATATTCCTATAAGTAGCCCCAATAAAACTCATTAGTTCATCAAGTTGGATTTGGGTGGTATCCTTCCTTTGGTCTGTGCTTGGCTCCCTATCTGGGTAAACAGATGTTTTCTCAGGTCTCCCCAAGAATTGTATCACACTACAATCCCTTATTCCAGGAGGTATCTACTAGTTTCTATGCCATCAAGTCATTGCTTTCTCTGTCTAGATAAGTATCTTGTGGGAGGTACTCATGATTTTCCACCTATGCACGGTAGCCTCTGCTCTGGGTATCTGCCCCCAGCCTCAGCATAACCTCTTTCTACTTATCTGCATTGTGCATTGGACGTGTGTGATCGGGTTAGCCAACGGGAAGAGTGAAAAAGATGGAGAGTGGGGGGTCAGGGATATATGACCTCAGCCTCTGCGCTGTAGTTTCTTCCCCTATGACATGTTTCATTCTTCAATGCAAGGTCAGGAATTTCATCTTTCAAACTGAGGCTTTGGAAGCTCTAATTGCCCATTCTGGTATAGTGCTTCAAACCTAGGGGTAAAGCATATACCTAGTGCAATTTCCTTGCACTGCCATTTTCTCCTTTGTAAACTGTACATTTCCCACTTTGACTGTGTCAGCGATTTCCTGCCCAGATATGTACAATGCAACCTGCTATTGCAGTGTTAGTCGCTTTCTTTCCTATTTCCTCGGTTGCAGATACTGCTTGCTGGTCTTCCTGTGGTCTCTACACTATCTTGTACTTTACATCAGTCCTGACCTAAGCAGACAGTACCTTCTATGCCAAAAGCAGCAGGGAATTGAATCTAGGATGACCTGTTCCGCTCTGCAACCAGTCCTCTGGCATGCCTGGGGACTTGTCCTCACTCCCACATCTCTGGAATAATTTATACCCTAACATTTCTGTCTCAGCTTTCTGTTTATGATTCTAACTTCTAGTAAGGGTAGAGTCCTCTGGACTAGCATTTTCTTTTTCTGATAAGGACTCTAACATGCTGAATGCTGTCTCTATTTCAGAAGGCAGGATCTTCCTCTCCAGAGTCCCAAGTATTTTCTGGGATGATGTTTAGAATCAAACACTACGAGGTGTGCCACTAAAATGGACACATGGAAGCTGCTGCTGCTTAAAACTACTGGGCTCCTCACTTGGGCCTATAAGCCACCAAAAGCAGGATGAAAACATGCCATTTATGCCTTTGTCCTCTCTCTCTCTCTCTCTCTCTCTCTCTCTCTCTCTCTCTCCCCCTCTCTCTTTCTCTCTCTCTTTGAGACACAGTCTCCCTGTATCCCTGTAGCCCCAGCTGTCCTAGAACTCACTCTGTAGACCAGGATGGCCTTGACCTCACAAAGATCTGCCTGCCTCTGCCTCCCGAGTGCTAGGATTAAAGCTGTGTGCCACCATGCCTGGCATGTCTGTCTCTTTTAATTCAGTCACCTACTCACCTCTGCAGGTCAACATGCTAAAAACTCAAGGAATGTCTGTTTAACCTATGTCACCTTACTTCAGGCTGAGAGCACAGAGATAAGTCAGTATCCCAAACCTATAGTTACCTTGAATTTTAAGAAAAGCAAGGAAAAATCACCTGTCACAGGAAAGCAATGATAGTCAGTTGCAGAAGTATCTCTTCTGAGATCGAGAACCACCTCAACTAATAAGGACTTCTTAGGCCACCTTGTAGGACCAGAGCTGAGACAGTGATCAAGACCATGCATATCACAAGACCAGGACTGCCTAACGAAACATAACTCTGTCTCCTGCTCCGATTCTTCCTGTATTTCTACATAGGAGCTCCAACCTAGCCTAGGTTATAGAGGGAAACCCTATCTCAAAAAATAATAAGAAAATAGACTAATTATCCTCTATTTATACCTAAAGCACATATTACTTCAAAGACAGACCTCTCTCTCTCTCTCTCTCTCTCTCTCTCTGTCTCTTTAATTGATGTGTTGAAATAGGTGGCTAAATGTAGCTTATGGGGGCTGCTGGAACCCAAAACCACCACTTACACCACTATTCTTCAGTTTACCTTTTGAGACCCCCCCACCACCACTTTTCCCCACTTATTCCTTTCTCCGCACTCCTTATTGGCCCACTAGTAATTGTTACTAGAATAGGACCAAGCTGTCAATTTCTCAACAGCTAATGCTTGGGAGATGAGAACTGGTAGGAAACCTTATTCAAAGGCCAGTGTTGAAGAAGATAGGGTTATCTCTTCAAAGCATCTTTGGGAACAGAGAGTCAGCAGGCAAAAAGAAGTTTATACAAAAGGAGGAGCAAGGGAGGAAGGCAGTGTGCTTTGTGGGGTTTTCTTCATGTAGACTGTATGTTCCCTTCTTCTTTGACCAGAATGCTACTATGGACTTTGACCCCCCTGAGGCTACTTGCTACTAAACTTTATGGTAATTCACATGTTCTATACTACTTCGTGCAGGACCAAACAGTAAAGAAGAGCATTACAAAGGCCACTAGATGCTCTAGGTTCTGTACATTTAAAGAAAGATTTTAGCAATTAACATCTCAATCACTTAAGTGGGCTGCTGAACTTGTTTTAGAATTAAAAATATCAAGTATTTCATAAGCCTCGCAAGATCAAAAAGGAGGTGGAAGGGTGAAGGGAGGAGACAGAACAGGATTAGGGAGGCGAGTGGAAAGTAAATTTGGCAGACGATTTCCCCAAATAGCTGCTCTGTGTTGCAAGCTTGTGGATACATGTCTGGTGGCTTCTAGCTGGATCTGACCAGCAGGAGATTTGAGGAAGAGTCGGAGTGAGGCAGGGTTTCTATAACCACTAGATTCGCCTCATTCCACTGGAGGTCAGAGTTCTTTTCCAGGTGATTGTCTTCCTCCAGATTCTAGGAATGATTTCTCTTCCTCTCAGGTTCTGGACTAGGTATTGTGGAACATTTTGCCTGTCCTGCAGTATGCCTATCACTGAAATGACAAAGAGAAAGCTAAAGAAAATGCATTGATTCACTCCCAAAGTGACCACCTGTTAAGATGGGAAAGCAAGCTTCCATTCTACCTTCCTAAGGATAGCCATTAGGGGTAATTATGGGCTAAGGAATCAGGGTGGTATGAGGTGTGGGGAAGGTGATTGGGAGGCAAGGAAAAGTGAAGGAATTGGTGGTCTGCACATGCATAATCAAACTTAATGATTCTTTAAAGGACACATGCTCGGAAAATGTCAGCTTAGTGCACTCTAAAGGTGAATTTTTAGCTCTTTGATATCAAAATCTCACCACTAGGTACTTGTGGAATCAAACAATTTGAGTTTATCCAAGTTACTGAAAATCAACCTAAGTACCATTACCATTATGACCCAGACAGACTTCAGAAGTGTCATCTGTAACAAAGCTAATGAGAGTGTGTTCTTTCTCTATTGAACTTTATTGATGACGAAAGCAAGTCATCAAAACCAAATGAAACTAGGCTTATTCAACTTTTCCCTTGGTTTCATAGCGACGACTACAGCCAAGGTGGGACCTACCTATTGCATTTTTGCTTTGGAGTCTAATCTTACACCTTTAACAGTACTGTGTCCTTTTATCAAACCTCCTTGAATTACCCAAACGTGGGTGTGGTGGACATTTCCTTCTGGGACCCAGTGTGATACAGTTTCTATGGATAGTCTTTTCTGTGTTAGAGGGTCTCCATTTTGCCAGACTCAGTGAGGCTAAGACCCAGATGAATGCTACAATCAAACTTCAGGATCACTGTGCTCTCTTGACTGGCTGTTACACTGTAGACCAGTCTTGGGCACCTGTCCTATAGCTCGGTCAGTTTCTCACAGTGTTGTTCCTGCCCAGGCCTGGCGTAATTCCCCTCATCACATACTCTCAGTGGTCAAGTATCAGCCTACCTTGTAGCAGAAGCAACACTTGCTCAGGGGAAAATGACTCTCTCTATCTGAAAGCAACAGGAGGCTTTCAGTTTGGACCTATCCCTTATGAGATTAAGACCGACCTCAAAAATATCTAATCCAAACATAGTATGTATGCAAAAATGAGTCTATAATACTTATACATGAACCACCAAGAATATCTTTTGTACTCTGATTTTCTAATAAGTTGCTGATTTAAATTCGCCATTGCTTTTGATATTGAAAAATAAGTACAAATGAGCTTTACGCTGGTAAGATTCACTGTCAGAAATATTTTATACTCACTTGATAACCTTATAAATTCCTCCATGTCTGGAAATAAGTGAAAGTGTGTTAAAATTGAACTAGTAGAAGGCATGTTTTAATATATCCATATTATTATTAGTTTTGGCATGATAAAGATTTCATATAATTCAGAAATGAATCTTTGTGAATACCTTAAATTATGCCAGTACAAAGGTGAATTCATAATGAAATGTCCTAAATTGTAATGTATTACTGACATTTGGAGTTTCCCAAGTTTCCTAATACTGTTTGTTATTTTAGAAGCATAGACTTCTGTTTAGTGATAGGTTGGAACTTGTGTTTTGGGGTGACTCTTGCTCATTCTGACATTTTTGAGTTTCTCAATTTTGAGAGTTTGTGACTTGACAGGTTTTTTTTTTATTATTATTGTTGTCATTTGCTACATGCTACATGATTGATGATCTTGGTCCGATTCCTAGTGTGTATCTGTTTATTTTTGTTGAGGTTGGCATTACTAGGTCTTCTTAGCACAGATGCCAAAAAATGACCTGGAATAAACTTTAAATTAATTTTTCAACTTTGAAGCTAATCCTTCTAGGTCAGGACTGACACCACCTAGTAGCACTGTGGATAGAATGGTCTCTGATCATCTTTTTCCTCTCCGGTGAGTTAGAGAGATCATCAAACCTATCCAGTCATTCATTAGTTAGAAAACAAATGATCTCACGTGACATGTTCTAAGGTTTAAAATGCCTGTAGTTAGATATTGGAACAATTTTTAACATTTCATGAGCAATGGATTTCTGATTGTAACCAGTGCTTCCGTACTGAGAAGGCTAGGTGTATTGCTTAACTGCTTTTCTTTGTTCAGTGTCAGCTAGTTGACCCTCCTTTGCTATCTGGGAAATCACCAAAGAATAATAAAAATAAGAGAAATCATTAAGGTGATGAAGAGCTATCTAGAAAGTGATAAAACTGGGTTTTAGAATGGTCAGTTCCATGACATGAAGTATACCAATTTCAGCCCAATCAGTTAAACACCCATCTGCTTCTCTTTGTCATTTGAAGTAAAAGCATAGAATACTAGTGTCTTGTAGGGGCCCTAAAATAATTGTTTCAGCTCTGAATTTCCTGTTGAATAGGAAAATGCTTGGACAACTCACAGCTTTACTAAGCATCTGTTTTCTAATAATATTATGCTAGTTGTTGAAGTAATAGCTGTGATACAGTGATATAATAATTCTGCTTGTATATATATACATATATATAAGTGCTTGAAGAGGCAGTCAGATATTTCATTAGTTTCTATTTTATATAACAAAGCCCACAATAATGAAGTAGAGAATAAATGAATAAGTAGCAGGAGCCTACAAGAGGGAAAGTGAATTAAATTATAAGATTTCCTACTCCTCCTCACTGGCTTTTATTAAAATTCTGCTTCTACATAATTTGCTATCTTATAGATTTGTTCTAGTTTATTGCTAGCCCTTGATCTGGGAATCTATGGTATTGAACTGCTGTGTTATACAATATAGAAAGCAAGTGGAAAGTACAAAGGGGCCTTGTGGTAAATGAGATTTGGACTCCCCAAGCATCTTTATCTAGAGGTGCACACCAACCTGCTAATGGAAACACTGAAACTTCTGTGCCCTTATCTTAGCTTCCAGATATAATGTGGCTCCAACGTGGCAGGGGCAGGAGAAGTATCAGATCATTTATGGAAACCTGTCTTGCTGCTTTGATGCCTGAAAAGTGAAAGCCGAAATTTTAACTACTGACTATGAGATTGCTATACTGATGCATTCTCAAGCAGGTTCCTTTCTTTAAAATCCCCTTGTCTAAGTCATGTTCTGGAAGGGCTGAGCTCCTTTATACATCCACACAGTGATGCTATGCTACTCTGGGAAGTAATTTATGTCTAGACTGAATACCTGGGAGACAAATGAGAATCTAGTCATTCAAGGACTGGGTCCAGGATAGGCCCTTTCAAATTACTAAACTGAGAGATTGCATTGGTACTTTACCTTGCTTGCCCCTAATGTAGGTTTATAGCTTACTTGAAGATTAAAGCCAATTTAAATATAATGCAAGAACTGTGACTGAAAACTTCTAACAGTCCCTTAACCTGACAGAAGTAGCTGAACCCCAGGTGCTTAGATACTGACTCATTTTTCTTATCAACCAGCCTTCCAGACTTTTAACATGTTATAGTTGAAAATATAATATTGAGGTGAGAGGAAAACTGGTTCAATGGTAAAGTTAAATATCATTGGCATGCTGCTGACACCATCCTGCAGCTCCAACTGACTGACCTCAGCTCTAGAAAGCATCGAATTATTTTCAGGCCTAAGGACAAGGGACATGTTTGTGCTTTTGAAATTGATGATTTAGCTTTGGGGTATATCAGATCTGCCATAACTAATTGCCTTGGTTGATGAAAATGTGGGTTTAAATTGGGAATCTATCAACTAATGCTTAAGAAAAATTATGCTACTAATGTTTTGCATCTTCAAAATGGTTTCATATGCAGGCTCATCCAGCAAATATTTTTATTCTATTTTACAGATGAAAAAAACTGAGAGTTTACAAAGGCTGAAAGTTTTCCCCAGGGATACTGCACAGCTGATATCTGATCTTCTGGCTCATAGTCCAATGCCCTTTTCACTGTGCAACCCTGGCTGTCGGCAAGAGATAGACCTTTAGTCAGCCAGCTAGCCTATCAGCTAAATGGATGTACACATACATTATCAAGAGCAATGCACTATTGATTGTTTCCAAGGTATAGGTCATTTTTCTCTTAGTAACTACAAAATGACTAGTTAATTTTATTTGGTAATGATATTATCTGAAGAGTATGTTATACAGCAAATTCATAAATTTTCTTGGAAAATGTGGGTAAAATTATATTCTATATTGTATAGAGGATTAGTATAATTTAGAAATATCTTTGTTAAGATTTTCAGGGGGTCGTTCTTTCAGTTCCTTTTACCTCAATGCTTTTAGAGGAATAACACATCTCATTGTCTCTGGACTTCCTGAAAAACTATGAATAAATACATATATGGTCAATTCCATGTAGTTTATATTCTGCATTTATCTAAAAAACATTTATTGATCAGAAAGGTTATTCACTTGGCAAATATAAAGGAAAGGAATGAAAATATGAACAGATCTAGAATGAGTCAAGACAGTATGTCCTACATTATGAAAAAAAGGAGAAGATTAGAAGGAAGGAATAAAGAAGTGAAAACTAAATATACATTTGAAATTAAGAGTTGGGGCTGGAGAGATGGCCTAGCGGTTAAGAGCGCCGACCGCTCTTACAGAGGACCCGGGTTCGATCCCCAGCACCCACATGGCGGCCGAGAACCGTCTGAAGCTCCAATTCCAGGAGAACTCCAGTTCCAGGGGAATCCGAGACCCTCTTCTGACCTCCGCGGCATTGCACGACACGGGTGCACAGACTTGCATGCAGCATACACATACAGAAATAAATAAAAATTAAAAAAAAAAAACAATTGAAATTAAGAGTTGTGTCAACTACTGATTTTTTTAATTTTTAATTCTGCTAATATAAAGATATCAACTTTCTTGTTACAGATGTCTGAGGCATCTTGTTCTGATCCTGTATTGGGGTGAGTTTTTGCTGTTTGAAATCCTCTCTTCTTATACTTTCTGTTGCTTCACATCTAGCAACCTACCAGGCATTCTACAACATTCATGAATAATCTGTCTCATTGCCATCTGAAGGAAAATCTAATCTCAAGGACTCAGTTTTAGAGTTGGATAAATAAGCGCAGGCCTCTCTGGATTAATGCTGCTTTATTAATGTACTTTCATACCCAAATCAACAATATATAGGCATATAAATATACCAAGTGTGGCAAACACTGTGGCGATTGGCACCCCAACCCCATTTCCTTTTACTGATCATGAATCTTTGGAGTTCTTTTTTAATATAAAATATTTATTTATTTATTTATTATAGTGTGTGTGTGTGTGTGTGTGTGTGTGTGTGTGTGAGTGCCATGGAGGTCAGAGGACAACTCATAGGAGTCAGTTCTCTTCTTCTACAATATGGATCCTGAGGATCAAACTCAGGTCCCCAGACTTGGTGGCAAGCGCCTTTACTGACTAATTCATCCTGCTGGCCCTTTAGCTCTTGAGAAACCCAGGCAATATTTAGCAGAAGGAAGCCTTCGAAATTTTACTTGTTGAGTATCCATTCATTATACAATAAAATAACATAGTAACCTATCTCAAGCCTGATTCCAAGGCAATTTTTCGTATAGGTTTTGAATTTATGCTGCCTTAGTCCCAGCTGGCCTGGAGCTCACTATGTGAGCCTTGAACTCAGAGATCTGCCTACTTCTGCCTCCCAAGTGCTGGGATTAAAGGCCTATGCCATCACGCACAGGTCTTTTTGTTGTTTTTAAGTTATGGTCTCACTATATACCCTCGGATAGCCTGGACCTCACTATGTAGACGAGGCTGGTCTCAATGTGAAGTGGCCCTCCTGCTCTACTGTATAAACAGGTGTATGCTGCCACATCTTGAAGCAAAAGATGTAATATGATTGGCATCTCCAACAAAAAGTGCATGTTAAAACATGGTGGCATTAATACCATAGTTCATGGCTACTGTCTGTGAAGTAGATTCTTTGTAGGATGTAGCTGTCTGGTAAAACACTGACAGATCACAAAAGGGAAGGTTGGCTGTTTCTCAGGGACTCTATGGGGATAGAAGCACCAAGACCGAGCCATTGTGGTAATGAAAAACTTTCATTGTATTAGTTTTAAGTGA
Source organism: Rhizomys pruinosus (assembly GCA_009823505.1). NCBI lineage: Eukaryota > Metazoa > Chordata > Mammalia > Rodentia > Spalacidae > Rhizomys > Rhizomys pruinosus. The sequence continues at coordinate 1,623,650 of VZQC01003927.1, read as the reverse complement.
AAATCAACAGTAATCAGAGGTGGGAGGAGAGGCCTCAGTCACAGCAGGGCAAGGGCTGAAGAGACACCTTTGGATTTCAGGCCATGCCTCAGGGTGGCCAAGAAATGTGTGCCTTTGTGCCATAATTTTAGAAACCGAGCGTGGTGGAGCATGCCTTTAATCCTAGCACTTGGGAGGCAGAGGCAGGTGGATCTTTGTGAGTTCAAGGCCAGCCTGGTCTACAGAGTGAGTTCCAGGACAGCTGGGCTACAGGGAGACCGTCCTTTTAATCAAAGACCAAAAAAAAAAAAAAAAAAAAAAAGAAAACAGTGAACCATCAGGAATGCCAATAAACGGATAGAAAGCATTGATAACAATTTGGTGATCAAAACTCCCATTTACCTGCTTTCCTGCCTTGTCATTGTTTTGTAGTTTGCAGAGCCTGACTACTTTTTTAAAAAATTTTATTTATTTCTGTATGTGTACTGAATGTACTGTCTGCATTGCAGGTTTGTGCATCAGTCGTTGGTCGTGCAATGCCGCGGAGGTCTAGCAAGAGGGTGTTGGATTCCCTGGAACTGGAGTTCTCTGCGGAATTGGAGTTCAGACGGTTCTTGGCTGCCATGTGGGTGATGGGGCATTGAACACGGGTCTCTGCAAGAGCGTTCCTCTTAACCACAGCAAATATTTTATTTATTAAATTTTTTTTTTTTTTTTTTTTGGGGGGGGTCTTAACCGCTGCGCGGCCATCCCTCCAGCCCGTTTTTTTGCCTTGACTACTTTTTTTTTTTTTTTTTTTTTTTTTTTTGTCTTTTTGAGACAGGGTCTCCCTGTAGCCCCAGCTGTCCTGGAACTCACTCTGTAGACCAGGCTGGCTTTGAACTCACAAAGATCCGCCTGCCTCTGCCTCCCAAGTGCTAGGATTAAAGGCGTGCGCCACCACGCCCGGCCTTGCCTTGACTACTTTTAAAGGATGTGGAAACTCTTTGTCCAGAATGAGATTTTTGTGATTAACGTTATGTTTCCTATACCATGGAGCTGAGATGAAGCTAGCTAGTTCAACTACCTATACATTTTTGATAAAGATTATTAAACTCTAATGAAATAAAGTAAAATAAAATAAGCAAAAGAGCAATCTTGTTCAGGGATTTCAAACTTTTCTTAATTGCATATTTTTGACATCATGTAATCAGAGTTATTAGAAGTTTGCATATCTTTTCAGTAGAAGAAGCTAGGAATAGTAGAGTCATTCGCAAGTGACTAGTTAGGTAAACAGAAACAACCAAAGGAAACAATAAAATTTAGTATGTGGTCATTCTTAGTTCTCCATCTTGATGTAAACAGCAAAGCCCTAGTAAAAAGGGGAGTTGGTTCTATACTTCTTTTGAATATTATAAATTAGCCTCAGATTTATGCACCCTCAATTTGACATTATCATTCAATATTAACAATGTCCCAAATCAACCTATGGTCAATAAGTCTCAGGTGGCTGCCATCGACTTTAGCCTGAATATGTTCACACATTGCTGGATGTGGCAGCATACACCTGTTTATACAGTTGAGCAGGAGGGCCACTTCACATTGAGACCAGCCTTGTCTACATAGTGAGGTCCAGGCTATCCGAGGCTATATAGTGGGACCATAACTTAAAAACAACAAAAGAAAAAACAAAGAAACTCAAATATAATGATCCAATGTAACACTCATTGGAGGACCAGCATCCCACATTCATACACATACAGAAATAAATAAAATTTTTAAAAAAGTATGTTTTGCAGTTGACATGATAGCTGGCTTTGCAGCAACTGAGGAGATTTGTGGTACCAAGATCTTAGAGAAATTCCCAAGGTTGTCACATTCCTAGGCTAAGGTAACATTTTAATAACTATAAAATTGGTATTCTTATATTTACAGACGAATAACCCAGACACCATTAAATAAAGAAGTGTGAATTGCTCAAGCCTAAGCAAGACATCTACAATACAACCTCTACACCTCAGTCTCATGTAACATAGAACAAAGGCCCAAGAGGATGCTAATTAACCTCTAACTCTCAATAAGGAAGCTCCCTCATGCAACAGGGGGCCAGGAACTCAAAAGTCATGAATGGCCAAACTGTGGAGATTAGGAGTATACAGAGTGTGGGTCCATGAACAGGTCCCCTATATTCAATTTCACTCACTCGGGGCTCAGGGAACATTGTAGAAGAGGGGGCAGAAAGATTGTAGGAGGCAGGGAGGTGGTGCAAGACCGTATGGAAATAAATCCTGTGAGCTCCTGGGACCCTGCTTATATGAACCTACAGCAATGATGTCGGCATGCCAAGACCCATGCAAGCTCAACTAGACAAAAATCCAGCATGGAACAGCAGAAATGGGTAACAGAACCCAATCTTAGCTGAAGAAATACCGGCAGCTGATTACGGTTGAGTAGTAAAGAACTGGCCTTCTTTATGTGAGCGTCTCTGTATAGGCTGACTAGAGCTCAGAGAATAAACTGGCCTGGGGAATGGCTGGGGAGATTAATTTTGCATAATACACCCTAACACAAATGACAGAATGTATGAACTCCAGAGGAGTGGAGGTTGTGGGAAGGTGCCAATGAAGAAGGGGGTATAAAGGCAATTAAGACTGATTGAGATGTTATTCTATAGAAAAAAAGAAAAAAAAGAGTGTTCATAAAAAAAATGAAAAAAGAATGCCTGGTAGATGCTGAGTGTAAATGCTCACTTTCATTTCATCTTGAAGGGCTCCTCTATTGTCCCTGTCAGAAGAAGGTGGGTCATTTTTTCCCAGGTTCTGGTGTTTGTTTTTGTTTTTGTTAGACAAGGTCTCCCTGTAGCACCAGCTGTCCTGGAATTCACTATGTAGATCAGGCTGGCCTCTATCTCACAGAGATCCACCTGCCTCTACCTCCTGAGTACTGAGTTTAAAAGCATGAAAGCATGTGCCACCATGCCTGGCTCCTAGTGGGGTTCTTTTTTTTTTTTTTCTTTTTTCGAGACAGGGTTTCCCTGTGGCCCCAGCTGGCCCAGAACTCTCTGAGAAGACCAGACGGGACTCAATCTCATAGAGATCTGCCTGCCTCTGCCTCCAGAGTGCTGGGATTAAAGGTGTGCAATACCATACCCGGCTCTTGTTTTGGTTTTTTAACTCAAACACTTGTCCATGAAATATGTAAGCTCAGCAAGTCCCTTAGAAACTAAAACATTTATCTGTTTTATTATAAAGAAATGATCTTAAAGACAGAAAAGGGGGTTAGAGTAAGGGGAGGCGAAGGGCGGACGGAACGGAAAGGGAGAAGCAACGAAAAGCGAGGGTGAGGATAGAACGAAAGATACGAGCAACCGACACAGCACTCACCGTCAAGAAACGCAAGAAAGAACGCACAGACCGCCCGGCCTGCATGGCACTTCTGCCTTCCTTGCTGCGGACGGCCTTCATGCCTCCTTCTTTTTTGACAGAATCTCATGTAGCCTAGGTCAGAATCAAATACTGCATAACTAAGGATGACCCTGAACTCATCCTCCACCTTCCAAGTGCTGAGATTATAGGTACATATCACTATGCTCAGCTGTTTAATTCCTTTTTTATATTGTTTTTATATGTGCCATCTATTTTTTATTTGAATATACATTTTGGCTTTAGAAAATATTTAAATTTTTCTGAATTTTATATATGAGAAAAAGCATGACTTGTTGAAGAAGCAGTTAATCAAATTGGTACTAAATAGATATTAAAATGTATAGTAAAATTTAATCACCTATTGTGCAGCAAGCCTTGAAGAAAACTGCTTTTGTTCCTATACTTAGAATTCTTACATTTGGTTTAAAAAAGCTAGCTTATTTTTGTATTTTTTCTTTTGTTTCTAGATGGTAGGGTAAAAGAAAGTTTCAAGCTGCTATTACCAAGCAGTTAACCACAAATAACATACTGAGGATTTAGAAAGTCTAGATTGCTAAAAATTTTAAGTCAAATTGTATAAAGTGCTACTACAATTTCTTTTTTAACCATGGGTTTTAAAGTCATAGAAATACATTGATGAGATAACTAAAAATTTTTTTTATCAGATATGCGCAATTTATGAAATCAGTTTTGATAATCTTTAAGAAAGATTTTAGAAATACCATCTTATACATCTCTTAAGATGATTTTATTTATTATTCATCTGTGTATGTATGTGTGTGTTTGTGCGTCTGTGTGTCCATGTATGTCTGTGTGCCTTCGTGCCCTCTTACATGCACACCTGCCTCTGTACCAGGCTTCAGGTGTGGAGGTTAAAGGAAACTTTCACACTTTAGTTTTCTCCTTTCGCTGTGCTTCCGTAGAATTAAACTCACGTCATTATGCTTTCACGATAAGCTCTTATACTTACTGAACTGTTCTTCTTATCAAATTGTATATTAAAGACATTTGAAAATTATTCTTTTTTGTTTGGTTGTTTGTTTGCTTCTTGACAGGGTCTCCCTAGTCCCAGCCTACCTGAAAGTCACTATGTGAACCAGGCTGGTCTTGACTGGCAGGGAACCATCTGTCTCTGCCTCCTGAGGGCCGAGATTAAAGGCACATGCCTCTGTGTCCCACATTTGAAAATTATTCTTAATACCTAGGTTAAATAGAAAAATGGATAAAAAGGCTGTGGGCTAAGTCTCATTTAAAAGGAAGCTCAAAGACCAGGTTTGAGAAAGAACAAGAATTCGTAGGATCTTGCTAGCTGGATAGGATTAACTAACAGTCCTCACAAAGTATAATCACAGTGGTGAACCAGCTTTTGTCACTCTTCACTGTCTGTGACCACTCAAGTAAGATTCGTTCTTTAGACAAGGGAATTGGTCACATGATCACAGTGGTCACTGCTTAGTTGCAGGAGAAAGTTCTACATAGGCTTGTCAGTCCCACTTCAATTAGAAATGAGGAAAGAGGAAGAACGCTGTGGTGCTGTTTTCAGATGAGGCTGGGGAGGATGAACAACACGTTTTAACATGTGTGCTCTATTCTCAATTTGTCATTCATTATTGGCATTAAATTATACAGTGTATGACTAGGAATGAAAGTATGTGAAACTAAATAATAAGCAAAATATTCGGCTAGTAGTATTAACCTAGGTTATGAAGTGTCCAAATGACTGAGAGATGAGAATATCTATCTGATCACCATAGATTGCCATGAATGTTTATTATAAGCTCTTGGTGGCTGAGGTTTGCTGCTAATTTAAATAGCAATACATAAACAATCACTTGACTTACCAGGTTAACCTGTCTGTTCTTTCTGCCACAGCACACACTTTACTTCTTGGCATTATGAAGGTAGCATTATCTCAGTTTTGTTTGTCCCAAGATAAACCAACTTCACCCTTACCTCTATCCCAAGGAACAACTAGGACCAAAGAAAATCAAGATCTATTTTCTGGAGACTCTAGGAACTAAGAAACCTTGTTTTCCTTCAGTATTTGTCTGGAGTAATACTTTCTTATCTCTGGATAGTATCTGACACAGATGTATGGTCTGATTCTGCTGCAGCCATTTTGTTATGAGAGCGATGGGAAATCTGATGTAAGCAGGAAGGTAAAAATCCAAGAGAAATGGAGTTGAGGTCTACACAATCAAGATGCACCTGGACCGTCATGGTTTGTGTACCTTAAATGAGGGGAAGCACATTTGACCATTTATGCTAGGTCAAATTAGGGCTGTTATTGGCATCGGAAACCATATTAACTGCTACATTGCCCAAATAGCTTTTGTCAGCCCTGTGATTCATGAATTAATGGTTGCGAAATGCTGCATTATATGATATATGATGAAGATCATCTCTAAAAATAACTATTCTGTGGGAATAGAAGCTGGAATTGAAGACAAGTTGGAGACATGTCAGTTACGTGATTGGACATGCATTCTCCAATGAATCTGAGTTTTATTGTTAAAGTGAAATTACTATCTAGGAAGCTATTTTTAATTCAGAAAGATTTTTTTTGTTGTTTTTATTTTTGAGACAGGATCTTACCTTGTATCTCAGGCTGGCCTTGAATTTTCTATGTAACCCAGGATGGCCTCAGCCTCTGGAATGCTCGGATTACAGGTATGTACCACAATGCTTATCAGAAAGGACTTTCTTAATTTTCCTCTATGTCTTCTGATTACATTTCTTTTAGAGCATCATCTTTCTGTATAGTTTCAAATTCTATTAATGATCTGAATTTTTGTTTATTTTTTTTTGTTGGACAACAGGAAATTATAAGATGTTTTAGGGATTTAATAAGTGAATGGATGTTAAATTCAGGCTCAGATTTTATGCATAGTCTATTTCTAAGCTAGTGCTTTTCAAATTGGACTATGTATCAGTTTGACCTGGGTAGTTTTAAAATAATGAGTTCTAAATGCCTGTACATCCAATAGCTTGAGCTTTGTTAGTATGACTGAAAAGGGTATCACTGTGAAAGCTGTCAATCCGTGAAGGGAAACATACTGAACAGACCGGAGTCCAAAATGACAACTCCAAAGAAATTAGACTGTTTTCTTCTCACCCACTTGTGCCCCTTTCCCAAAGCCCAGGGAACAAACTGCGGAAGAGGAGGCGAGGTAGATTGTAAGGGCTGCAGAGAGATAGGGGTGAATCATGAGACTATAGGAATATAGTCTGGACACCTGATTGATGAACATGCCTGTGCATACAAGCTTCTCCAACTGGACTATGGGAACCTTGGGTTGTTCAAAATTTGGACATAGATACTTGCAAAATGCACCAATTACTTAATTGTATGACATACTGAGTAACATCATTGTTATCTGCAAACAACTGTGTCATTGTATTGTAGAATCCCTTAAAAAAAAAATAAAAAAAAAATGAGTTCTCAAACTTCAGTGCACATCACTTGGTAAATCTTATTAAAAGATTCCTAGGCCAACCCCAAGTTTCTGACTCAGTAATTCTTGGGTGGGGCCCCCAATTTTACATGTCTAACTAGTTCCAGGCCATACTGATGCTGCTAGTCTACAGACTACTGCTGAAGTTTTTTCAACCCTTATTGTTTAAATCAGAATCTTCTGGGTAAGGGGAGTTTTAAAGTCTCCCCCAGATGATTCTAATGGAGAGCTGGGCTGAGAACTATTGTCCTAAACAGAGGAGCATGGCTGGCTTTTATTTCCTGCTTAAGTACTTACAGAGGTTCATAATTCCAATAAAAAAATTCCCTTTCACATCTCACATGAACTCCTTGACCTACACATCCCATTGCACTGGAAAAGTCAAAAAACTTAAATGAAAAGCTAGAGTTGATAATTCAGGAGAATCACTGGCTAAACACCAACTTTTACTGGTGTCAAGAAAAACTATAGACCAACTTAAAAGAATTTCTTTAATGATTTTATCAAGGTCCAATGAGTAAAGGTGAATGATGTAGCTAGGGAATTACTTACATAGATTATGCAAGAGATTAGCAATTTGAGGAGGGACTAGGAGAGGTGTTGATGTTGCCAGGAGCCCAGGGACCTGGGCTACGTGAAGGAGGCTAGAACCAGGATGGGCTTTTCTAGTCATGGCAAAAACGTTGGCTGCATGGAGATTCAGTGGGCACAGCTGAGAGTTGCAGGTCTTGGAGCAAAGAATTAGACAGAGACACATAGATGATCATAAACAAACCCAAAGAATTCACTAAGAACTTACACTTTAAGGTGAGAAGCAAGCTACAGCAAGAACATGTTCAGCAGCTGTACAAAAAGGTTGGGCTTCAAAAAATTAAAAAAAAAATTTCTCTCTTTCTCTCTCTCTCTCTCCTCTCTCCTCTCTCTGCCACAGTAGTATATATGTGGAGGTCAGCGGACAACTCTCAGGAGTTGGCTTTCCTCTTTCACCATGTGGTTCATGGGATCAAACACAGGCCACCAGACTTAGTGGCAAGCACTATCCACGGAGTCATCTTGCAGGCCCAGAATTCTGGCTTTTGTGTTACCTTAACATGGGCTTTTTGCCTTATTTATGTAGTATGAGCCTTTTTGTGCATGCTCTTATGTAGTTCTATATATAGTTTCATGTGTCACATGTCTCATTGAAATCTGTCTTTTTTTGGTCTAGCTTAAGAAAATCTCTTGAATTCTAGTGTAAACTTTGTTAAAAAAACCATTATTTGATTATATTAATTTTATCTTTAGGAATGGAAAGGTCTAATTATTCAAACAGTTTTATTATAAAACTAAACTCTGGAGGTATATTTTGAATGGTATATGGAATTAATTGTCTAGTTAGTTTGCCTTTCTGCCCCATTTCTATAGTGTCTTCTGAGGATCCTTCCTGTCCAGATTGTCTGGTACTCTTGTCCATGAATCCCTAATCACTATGTCCTTTAGTCTCCAGAAAGATAGTTATGATGTTATAATGTGATATGTACTTATACATAAATATATAATGTTATCATTAATCAATGGCATTTCATCAAATCTATGTTTTCTAAGGGCATCAGTTTTAGGAGCACTCCTAACAGTTCCATGTCAAAGAATTAACTGCTCCAGCCCTAGGCGGGACCTGAGTGGGTGGCCAACACCATCTGGGGCCTGTTAGTGAATTTGCAGTTTTAGCACTATTTACTGATCTTAAAACTCCTGTGCTTTGCGTCACCCAACTCCCTCCCTTACGAATTTGGGTCCTGACATATTTAAGAAAAGAGGATGGAACGTCAAAGCTTTTGTGGTCTCTGCTCCCTAAGCCAGGATTCACCAAGGGCTCATGTGCAAGATCTGCAAGTCCGCAGTGGGGTGCAGGCTCTACCGCTGTTGTTCCTATGAGCGAACTTGATCATTGGGTATTGGTTTTTCTGCAACAGGGTGCAGTAGTGGTGTTGAGAGGTGGCACGGGCAGTAACCATTCTGCAGGTGTGGGTTGTGGCTAGGCTGGAATGAGCAATTGCATTTTTCTTGTTTTCCCATTAGCAGCTGTTTCCACATGAGTCCGTTGTTACATGTGAGGGTTCTTTCTGGAAGCTGTGACTGACTCTTCTCTCGCTCATCACCTACTGTTCTCTAAGTGCATATTTCTCTATACTAATCACTTTTCTGATTAAAAGTCAAGAGTCATTCTGTCTCTTCAACTAAATCCTACTAAATGCAAGAAATGTATCCCTTGGTTTCCAGAAACATACTTTAGACTTATTAAAAACCCTGCCTAGGGGCTGGAGAGATGGCCTAGGGGTTAAGAGCACCGACTGCTCTTGCAGAGGGCCTGCGTTCGATCCCCAGCACCCGCATGGTGGCTGAGAACCGTCTGTAACTCCAATTCCAGGAGAACTCCAGTTCCAGGGGAATCCAACACCCTCTTCTGACCTCCGCGGCATTGCACCACACGGGTGCACAGACCTACATGCAGACAGTACATTCATACACATAAAAAAAAAAAAATTTAAAAAACAAAACAAAACAAAACCCTGTCTAGAGATCAGCTGGAAAATAAATTGGATTCAAAGGCTTTTGACCCACTAAATTTGCTTATGAACCTCAGTCTATAGCTTTAAGGTTTAGTTGTTTACTAAACCTATGGCACACACATGGTCAAAGTTTTAAAACTCATTTTTTTTAAACTAGGCCGTATTTCCTCCCCTCACTTCCTTTCTCTCCCTCCCTTCCCCTTCCCCCTCCTCCTTCTTTTTCTTACTTTTTGACACATAATCTTGCTATGTAGACTAGGTTGGCCTAGAACCTGGAATCCTCTTGCTGTAGCCTCCTGGGAGCTGGAAATTTGGCTCTACCTTTCAACATCTCAGATTCATACTCTTGGTAGGTATCTTTCAGTTCTGGTCTTCATGTTTTTATTTCTAAGCGGCATTTCTATATTCTTATTTCTTGAGCTTTTCCATTTTGATTTAATATCTTTTGACTTCCTTTGATAGAAGATGAAATATTATCTCTTCTCTATATTCTCTCCAGTAAATACCTTCACATATTTCCTTTCCTGTCCAATTTTTACAGATAACGATATTTTTTAATTAGTCTTTTATACTTACAGTGGCTTTAGTCTATTTTCTGTTGTTATAAGTGAACAGCACAGACTGGAAGGACAGGTGGAATGCATACAGAAAAGACAAAGCACGAGGGCCAACTCACTCTACAGCAACCTGGAACATGTGAAGTAACCTGTGTGAGTTAGCTTGAAGCTCCATCCCATGACCGAAGCACCTCTCACTGAGCCCCACTTCCCAACACATGGACTTTGGGGGACATATCTAAACCATAATGTCTGTGAAAACATTATTGACAATTGAGACATATATGATCTCCTTTTTCATACATTACAATTATTTTTCCCCAAAGCAGTAACTGTCTTGGTTTCTCTTTTGCTTGCTTTTCTATGCCCTTTTGCCAAGCCAGAGGTAACAATCTCCTTTAGGATATTAAAACATATCAGATGATTTTCTTATTTTATTTTTTTCTCTGTCTCTCCTTTTGAGAAACTTCTTCTGGAATTTGCCCTAGACTTGCCTTTCTGCCCAGCCATCTTCAGCTGTTTTCTGTTTCTCTGTTTCTAGGATCTTAGGTTTTCAAGTGTCATGGTTTAAGCACCGCATCTAGCTTTCCAAGGTCAACTTTTTTTGAGGCAGATTTTTCTCTCTTCTGTACTTCATTTGAATGATCATTTAACTGACTGCTGATTTTCACATTCTATGAACTGAATTTTACTTCCTCCCTGAATTCATCGCAATGCCCTGTTCTGAGATGGAGTACCAGTGTCTCCCTTCCCTAGCGTCCTTCTAGTCTGTCTTAGAGTAAAAACTCCAGTTCTTTTGTGGGGCCAGAGAGGGCAGGTCTGTGGAAATGGAAAATTGAGAGAGCTATACTTAACCCTGGAGGTTTTCAACAGGTTCTCGCCTGCCACCCACCTACTCCCTCGCCTTCATGCTTCAGGCATCTCCAGTCCTTCTGGGGTCTTGCAGTTTGCTTGCTGCATTTTTCAAGTTTGTTGAGTTGATGACCACTTGTTCTGCTTTTTAGCTTTTATAATTTTGTTTGCCATCAGGTCTGTTTATGCATATGCTCGTTTAATTTCTTCACTATTATTATCGCTTAGCTGGACTTGGGTACTGGGGAGGAAAGGTAAATATGTGTGTATAGTTTGTCATATTTACTTAGAAGCTTTCTGATCCACTGGTTTTCATATCATCTATTTCAGGAGACATTGGTGGTAATTAATCCTTCATGCTTAAGGATTTTGAAACTTTTATTTTATTTATTTATTTATTTATATTTATTTATTTATATATTTTTTGAGACTGAGTCTCCATGTAGCCCAAGCTTGCCTGGAGCTTGGTATGTGGATCAGGCTGGTCCTGAACTCCCAGAGATCCACCTACCTCTGCCTCCATAGTGCTGGGATGAAAGGCATGTACCACCACGCCTGGCCTGGGTTTTGACCCTTTTAACAAACCTAGAGAATTAATAACATACCTCTGTTAGGTGTGGAAACAGACCAGTTTGTTAAAATTCAGGAATTTTACAAGGATGTTTCTTGATATTCCTGGAATAACCCATGATTATTTCTTTTAATTTTAATCCACCTAAGCACTTAGATTAGTTTACATCATAATCTACTCATTTGCCCTCTACTTACTTTACTATGCTGTGTGCACAGTATTTGGATAACTGGTTATGTTTTGTTAGCCTCCTGATATTGTATTTTAGGTACTTGCCAGGGCACTTCAGGTCTTTCTATGTCAAAATGAGCAATGTTTTAGTTAGGCTCTCACTTAGGAAACATCTTATCTTAGAAGATGACTATTTTTTTTTCAAGGAATTCCTTCAAGGATGTTGACTGAGTTTAAGAAGAAAAATATAATTACATACAACAAAATGATAATTTCCAGAGAACAGAATAGCCAGAGGAATAGAAGAGATTTAGTGAACATCCCTAAACAAGAGGCCAGTATTATTGTTTAAAGTTAGACTGCTTTTTGTGCATATAAAAGGAACTTGTTTATACAGCATCTACATTAATCAGTAACATCATAAGTCATAGATTATTCACTGTGAATTTTTTGGTTTAATTTTTTTACATCTATCTATCATCTATCTATCTATCTATCATCTATCTATCATCTATCTATTGATCTATCATCATCTCTATCTATATCATTTATCATTTCTCTCTATCATCTATTATCTATCTATCTATCAATCATCTATCTATCTATCTATCTATCTATCTATCTATCATCTATCTATTATCCATGTATCTCTCATCTATCTTCTCTATCATCTATCATCTCTATCATCTATCTGTCTATCTATCTATCATCTATCTATTCTCTAATCTATCATCTCCATCATCTGTCTAGTTTGTGTATGTATGTATGCATATATGTATGTATGTATGTATGTATGTACATAGCCTTCGGTGTAGATGTTGTATTGTAGATATGTCACTTAAGCCTGGCACCTCATAGACATTTATTCTCTGCATTTGACCAGTTGTGGAATTGTGTTAATAGTCCCCTTCTGTTGCAAAAGAAGCTTCTCTGATGAGTGATGAGAGATACACTTGTATCTAACGATGTGGAGCTAAGATCCACAAATGAGCAAGAACACATATTGCTTGTTTTTCTGAGTCTGTATTATTTCATTTAGTATAACAGATTCTAGTTTCATCCGTTTTCCTACAAATTTCATGATGTCCCCTTTCTTTACTGCTGAGAGAACTCCATTCTGTAAATGTACCACATTTTTATTATCCATCCATTGGTTGAGGGACATTTAGGTTGTTTCTGTTTCCTAGCTATTGTGGAAAGAGCAGCAACAAAAATGGCTGAACAGTATCTTTGCAGTAGTATGTTGAGTTCTTTGGATATATTCCAAGGGGTGGTATGACCAGATCATATGGTAAATTTATTTTTGGTTTTAAAAATATTTTGTCTACTATTTTTATATTATGTGCATGAGTATATTGCCTGCATGTATTTAAGTGCCCTTTTGTTGTGCAATGTCCCAAGAGGGTATCAAATCCCTGGGAACTAGAGTTAAGGATGGTTGTTAGCTACCATGTGGGTGCTGGGAATTGAACCTGTGTCCTCTGCAAGAGCAACCAGTACTTTTTTTTTTCTTATGTACTGGTTGGTGTACCTGATTTTAACCTCAAAGGAGCAACCAGTACTTTTAACCACTGAACCATCTCTTCAGCCTGATATTGGGATGTTGAACACTTTTAAAGGTGTTTCTTAGCCATTTTTATTTTTCCTTTTGAGAGCTCTCTGCTCAGATCTATAGCCATTTTAAAAATTGGGTTATTTGTTTTCTTAATTCTCTGTTTTTTGAGTTGTTTGTATATTCTGGAGATTAGTCTTCTATGAGATGTATAGCTGGTGTAGATTTTCTCTCACTCTGTGAGCTTCTTCTTGACTTGATTGGTTGTTTCCTTTACTGTACAGAAGCTTTTTAGTTTAATGAGGTCTCATTTGTCAATTGTTGACCTTAATACTGGAGCAAGTGACATCTGATTTAGAAAGTTCTTTTCTGTACCTACATCTTGTAGAGTACTCCCTGTACTCTAAAAGTTTCAATGTTTCAGGCTTCACATTGATGTCTTTGCAATTTGGAGTTGACTTTTGTGCAGGGTCCAATTTCATTCTTCTACATGTGGAGATCCAGTTTTGCCCACACCATTTGGTGAAGGTGCTTTCTTCATATTTTTTTTCTAGAGAACAATCCACTTTGTTATGGATGTATAAGTAACTAATACAGAGTTGTTAAAAGACTATTATACAATTTAAAAATTCTAACATTATATCTTCTTTGCCTTCCTTATTTTAATTGTGTACCTTTTATTATGCCTACAAGAAGTTAGTTTGTTGAGTCCTAAAAGGTTGCATTTATTACATATTTTCTTTTTCTTATTTCTATGTTTCTATATGGTCCTCAAATTGGTACTTAGTTTAAATTTTAATTGAAAAAAATACTATTAAATGCCTCTACATGGCATCTGTGGAAATCTGTTTTGACATAGTTCTCATTTTACTATTTACTTTTTAATCATTCTTTTACTTTAAAATTTATTCTTTATCAATTGTGTAGATGTAGATAATATATTTTTTTCAAAGCCAATTTTTATTGAAGCTTTGAGCATTTGATAATATATTTTTAACATATTCTCTCTTCATTGACCTCTCATCACTCAGTGCCCATTTTTAAAGTTTTCTAACCTAATTTTTATTTTCAAAAATAAAAGTTTTATAAGTTAAACTAAAAGCTAATATTTTATGAAAGTTGCTTTTATTTACATATTTATATTTACAGTGCTGTGGATTAAAAGCTCAAAATTGTTTAAAATATACAATATGTGGGGAAATGTAAATTAAAAATGCATTTAGATTCTATCTTACCCTTGTCAAAATGGCTAACATTAAGAAAACAAGTGGTCCTGTTTAGAAAGTCTTTTATTGTTCATTTACAATCCAGTGTATTCTCTACTTTCTCCTCTGTCAGATTCAGAGTATCAGGCTTCACGTTGAGGTCCTTGATCCTATTGTTATATTGTTATATCCATAGATTACTGCATCTCTCAATGCACACCAGAGCAGAGGATGATTAACACAGAGGCCCACGGCTGGTCAACGTGAAGAGAATAATAGACTGCAGAATGCTCACCCTTAAACAAGACACTTATTTCTCACCCTCTCCTCCCAAGGAGAAGTTGGCTTCAGCCAAGCATTCATTGAAATGTTCAGTATGATGCTTCTTCATGAAAAAACAGCCTTGTAAATGGTCCAGTAGAAAATGGAATGCTTAGCATTGTCCCTGAATAAGACTACAAATGTTTTTTTGGGTTGCTATTGTTTTTTAGACTCCTGGGTATTTTATAGGGAAGTTGAACACATGTAGAATATGTGGTCAAAAATAAATTAGTTATCAATTCTGGTATAGTGAGTTTTCCCAACAATATCACTGAGCTCACAATTCTATAGATGGGCAATTATGGGTAGGGTCAGTCAGGCAGTTCCTTCAGATTCTGTGGAGATTGATTTCTTGTTAGCTGTTGGCTACTGGCCAGCTGTCAGGATGATGGGATGTCCCGCGCAGCAGTCTCGCCGGCAAGAACTTCACGCAGACAACAGGATTCTTCTGCAGCAGTATTTATTGTGCACAGCTCTTTTAGGAGAAGGACCCCGAAATGGGGCAGAAGCACTGCTTATATAGCAGTCTAGAGGGTTCGTGCATGCTCTGGATAGGTGCACAGTCCGATGCCTCATTTGCATATTAAAAGCAAGAGCTCAGAGAGCGGTAGTCATGCGCAGTCTGCAGGCAATAAGCGGAAGTCAGTGATCATGCTAATGAGTGCTCCAGATTGAAGCTCTCCCATTGGCTGGGAAATGAACTGGGTAGTTAGGCGACAAAATGGCGATCATAAGACCTGGCCAGGGTCCAAGGCGCCATTTTGGTCAACGTCCGCTCTCTACAATGGGAGGTTACCCGGCCTACAATAACTTTATTCACTTGTCCACCAAACGGTTTACAGTCAGATGGGGCCCTACTTATAGGGGCACTTGGGTTATTTGTCTCTTATCTGGTAGCTGGTCAGAGTAGGCTTATCCACGTGGAAGCTCAGACTTCTAGGTGAGGAGAAAGCATCTAAGGCCCTTTGAGGCCTAGACTTAGAACCAGTAGAATGTTTCTACAATTAATCAAAGCAATAGAAATGGTGACCAACCCAAGCCTACCTCTGATGATATGAATTGCTAGTTCATGTTGTGAAGAGACACAGAGAGGGACAGAGATTATTGTTATTTTGCTAGCTACCATAGGGCTATATTTAATTCAGAGGAAGCTTGGTAAATCGGTAATGGGTCTTAGTGTTCTATGGTGGATATAATAATTGCCACAAATTTGATGATTTTAAACAATACAATTCTTTCCCATTTTGGAGGCCACCAATACATAATTGGTATCTTTGAATAGAATCAATGTATCATCTGGGTCCCACTCCTTTCAGAGGCTCCAGGGAAGAATCTATTTCTTTCTTGTCTTAGCCTTTGATGAGTCTTTGCTGGTTGCTGCATTACACATTACCTTCCTACACTGTATGGTCATCCACTTGGAATCCAGGATAATGTGCTCATCTCAAAACACCTAATGCCAATTGTGATGTGCCCCTAACTTTGTATAAAGTGAGATTTCATGGTTCTTAGGTTTCTGCCACAGTAGGGACATACCAGTGTAGGAAATTTACAATGATTTAGCCCTACATTTTTATTTATTTGGTCAAAAATTATGGTAAGTTAATTTGATCTAATTTACCTGAAGTGGGATAAGATATTCCATCTTTATTGGCTGTAAATCTGGCATCAATGAAATATGGCTCTTCTTTCAACCAAAAGCAGAAAATTTTTATAATTCATGTATTCAGTATTCATTCCATCTACAGATTTATTTGTATTCAAAGGATCAGTCATTGCTAAGCTCATCTAATTTCTGAGGATCAACAAGTGAGCAAGAGTTTATATTTTAAATTTTATGTTCCAATATGGTAACTTATGGCCACATGAAATTATTGAACTCTTAAAATATGCTACAGAGCACCTGACATGTGGCACTGTTGGAATTGTAATGTATTGTCAGTGAAAATACAAACTGGAATTTCAATACTGTATTAGTCACTTTTCTGTTGCTGTGATAAAACCAGCATGAGCAAGGGAACTTATAAAAGGAAGAGTTTATTTGAGCTTATGATTGACAGTTCCAGGGAATCAGAGTCCATTGTGGCTGGAGGCATGGTTGCCAGGGCTGGAGCAGAAAGCTGAAGTTCACATCTCACAGTGAGCACAGGAAGTCAAGGGAGAGAGAGAGAGAGACTGGAGACTGGCAAGGCTTGTTAACTCCCTAAGCCCGTCCCCAGTGACGTACTTCCTCCAGCATGGCCACACCTTTTAAGCCCTCCAAAAACAGTGCCACCAACTTGGGACAAAATGTCTGAATACTTAAAGCCTATGGGGGACATTCTCATTCAAACCATCAGAAATACTTAACATGAAAAACAGAATTTAAAATATATCAGTAAGCTTTAATTGGTTTCATATTAGAGTGATAACATATTAGATAAACTATATTAAGTTTAATGATTAGCTATGTTGAATTAAATGCATATTATTAAAATGAAATCTCATTTTCTTTTGTTTGCATTTTTAGATGATATTAACTGAAAGCTTAAAATAATACATATAGTTTACCATTTGCTATTCATGATGCATTTCTGTTAGTACAATCCTAGAGCTTGGGAGAAGAAAATAAATGACATTCAAACAAATGGATAGAAGATAAATTCTAGCAATACATAATGGAGTGCCATACTGGGAGGCCAAGGGGGCATTCATTTGATCTTTAGCCCAAAGCCTGAATTGTATGAAGTGGTGAAAGATTTTAGGGGAAATTTTTCCTGGGCAGAGGCAACATCAAGCACAAAACCCTGATGTGGGGACACACTGGGAGGACTAGTGGCATATGAGGAAATCCAGTGAGCATGAGGGGTATTTGAGGGGCGTCACAAGGAAGGCAGGAGTGAGCCCACTCATTTAATGCTTTCTAGAGAGTTCAAGTTCAGATTTTCTCCTGTTCAACTCCTGAGGCTATTGATACTTCAAAGGGAATCTTAATATTGTAGCTGCGAGAATTTGACAAGTTATTCACACTTTTGCCTCAGTTGTGTCATTTGTAAACTGGAGCAATAGTAATAATTTTACCACCTCATAAGGTGATCATGAAGATTAACCGCACACCATGTGTACATATGTTCTAAGTGGCACACGCCAGTTGCTACTAGTCTATTCCTTCTCACCCTGGAGATGCTCCATATTCCTCAAAGTGCCTAGATAAATTTATTCATAGGCATATCAGTGTGTTCTCAGTTTCATCAGACACTGCCTTAAGAATGGGTCATGGCTGGATGTGGTGGTGCATGCCTTTAATCCTGGCACTTGGGAGGCAGAGGCAGGCACATCTCTGTGAGTTCAAGGCCAGCCTGGTGTACAGAGAAAGTCCCAGGCCAGCTAGGACTAAAGGGAGACCCTGTCTCAAAAAAAAAAAAAAAAAAAAAAAAAGAATGGGTCATGTGCTATTTCTACTTTTTAAATAAAACTGTCTTTGTCTACCTGATTAATGTATATAACATGTAATATTTTTTATTTATTTATTTTTGTCTTTTTATTTTTTTATGTATGTGAGTGTTATGCCTGAATGTATATAAGTGCACCCATGTCATGCAGTGCCTGTGGAACTGGAGTTACAGATGACTGTTAGCCACCTTGTCAGTGCTGGGATTTGAACCTGGGTCTTCTGTAAGAACAGCCAGTGCTCTTAACCACTGAGCCATCTCTCTAGCCCCACATGTAATCTTTTAAAGGAAAACAAACAAACAAACAAACAAACAATAATTTATTGAATACACCAAAAGGGACAATGGACCAGGCCTTACTCCTCACCTACAGGTAATTTTTTCTGAGAGTTTAGTACCAAAACAGTATCTTTTAAATTACTTTGTATCATTTATTAGACAACCAGAGGACAAAAAGAACTAAACATGTTTTTAAAAAGGACTAAAAGTATAAGAAATATGATCGAGAAAGTCTCTGTCATTATTTTCTTCATTTTATGTTGTGTTGGCCAACAGGATTCTGTGACTTAACATTTCTTTTTGGTTTTGGGTGAGTGTAAGTTTATAGGATTTATGATATAATTACTTTCCACCAGCCAAATACACTGTTATAGACCTTCCTTTCATTATTTAAAAGCTTATGACATATGTATTTTATGATATATTGCTTTAAATCATTTTAAAAATAGTTTAAGTCTAAATTAAATAAAAATATAAAACATTGTTTCTATGAGAAAATGCATTCCAAGTTTCACAGAACGAAGTTATAAAAGAATTTTTGGAACATAGCCCATTTATAAATTCAGGAATTTCTCATATATTTTGGGGAGAGGGAATATCTTATTAACAGTTCTCCTTAGAGAACATATTTCCTAAAAAGAATAGTAAAATTTAGAACTTTTTGTTTGAGACAGGGTCTCACTCCTTGTCCAAGATGACATGGAACACATTATGTAGTCCAGAACTTTCAGCAATCCTCCTGCCTCAGCCTCCTCCCAAGGGCTGAGATCATAGGCACAGGCTGCTATGCCTAGCTAGGAGTATTTTTTAGATGGTTGCATTTTGATCAGAGCAAAAATGTGCTGTGAATTCTCTTTGTGTATGTTTCCTGAAGATTAAAGGGGAGCCATACAGCATTTTATCAAATCTCGGGACATCATTCTCAGAATTCATTGCTTCAGTGCCCGTTGGACGCCTATTTTGTCCTTCATATCAGTGCGGAAATGAGCTGAAGTGTCAGTGAGATGAGGCAGTGTCATAGAGCTCTGTAGCGGAGAATCCTGCATGAGAAACCTGCTGTGGAGTTGGAATTTCACTCTGAAGGTAGTGAGGAACAATCGCAGCTTTTGGATGCAGACAGGCCATGATCAGATTTGCTTTGGAGAATGACCTCTGGCAGCTGATTGAGAGAAGTAAGTTAATGGTAGTGATGGGGAAATGAAGCAAGTGAGAAGGGGAAGGAGGCATAATTAGCTATACCAAATAAGAAACATCTTCATAACAGATAGGAGAAATATTTAAAGAGCATGGAGAGATGGCCCAAAGCCAAGGAATGCCAAGAAGGTTGGGAGAACTGCCAGAATTGTCCAGGATGACTTACATTTCTAACCTGGGCAATGGAACAAATAGTATTGATATTCACAGAGACAGGGATCAGTATTTTCCAAGTTGGTATGAATGAGTGAAATGCTGTGTGTGGGGTAGCTCAACTCTTTGTAGATTTATTGGTCAAAGCTCAAGAATGAAGAGAGAAATGTGAGATACTCTACATACTGGTAGTCATTGAAGGACAGATACAGGTAAGATTTTCTACAATGGTGTGTACATGGAAAAGACTGTTGACATTGTGGCCTTGGGGGTATAAAAGGATTTGTGGGGGACATTATAGTAGGGAAGGAGATGATGCAAGTGAGACTGAGTAAACAGGAAAATCAAAGGAGCGAGGGATTGAGGGCAAAAGTTGTAAGGAAAGAGTAGTTTGTAAGGTCAGATGTCACAAAGTGGCCAGGCAGCAGAAAGAACAAAAACAATACTTTGGAATTTTTAATTGGTATATGGGATCAAACTCTCAGGAACAAGTTTAGCAAAACAGAAGCTGAGTCATGAAAATTGAATGAGGTTGAAGAACTGGACACAGTGGGTTTAGACTTAGAGTTCTGAAGGAGAGAATCAGACTAGCACTTGCAGGGGGACATGGAAGGGAGTCAGGATTCTTTTACTACCGGGGATGATAACTATAATTTCAAAACAAGTAATTCTACATGTAAAGAGTGGATATTTGATGACAGAAAGTCCCTGGTGTGGAGGGGGAAATGGCTCAGAGCAGAGTCTCCTGGGTGCCAGGGGTGGGATCTTTCCATTGTAATCGTGTTGAAACTTTAGACAGCTCCATAACAATAGGGTAATTTATATGCATCCTTCATCAATTAGTAATCTTCATTTGGAACCAATGGGAGTTTAAGAAATGATTAATTTTCATTAAACTCACAAAAAGAATAACGTCTCTAGTCATGGCCTTCATAAAGTCTCCAGAGTTCCATTCTTCCTTTATTCATCCTTCAGATTTTATGGCTCATTAAAATGCGTTCTCCATAATTTCAACCAAAATTATGTTTAGTGTCAGGGATGGGTGATGAACATTGGTACCTGCCTTTGAGACACTACAGCTACACACAGGGCCTGCTATCAGGAGAAGCTATTGCTTCTCCTGATAACAGTGTAATAGCTCCATCCTGGTGAAGTTGACAGAGACCTCTGTTGACTATGTTGATAATCAAAACAGCATCAGCTTCTCCTTGGCACAAACTTTAAGTACACATTCCATGAAATAGTCCTGTGGAATTCCTCTTACGGAATTTTGCGCTAGTTATAGGGTAACACAGAGAGGGGATTTCTGCTAGTTTTCTGGTGCTGAGTGATAAAATACCCAAGAAAATCAACTTAAAAAAGAGAAAAGACAGTTGTATATTTTCCGACATTTTGGTCCATGGCCACCTAATCCTATCGCTCTGGAACGGTGAAGGTACAGAACATTACAGTGGGAGCACTTGGCAGAAGAAATTTATTTACTTTGTGGAAGCTAGAAAACAAAGAGAGAAACAGAAAATGACCAGGGTCCCAGTATCCCCTCTAAAGGCATGCCCTGTGACCCGAGTTCTTTCCCCTAGGTCCTCTGAAAGATTCCAGAGGACTCTAATAGCCCCACAGGCTGGGGACCAAGCCTTGAACACAGAAACTCTTAAGGAAATCTTGTAAGTCATAGGACTACTAAACACAAGCCACTTCTTCAAAATTGTGCTCTTAAGGCTGCCACTTTCTTTTTGCCCTGCCCCCACTATTAGTTGAGGATAAAGAAGTTATGTAAGCTTTTTCTTTCAAAATATGTTATACTAGGAAAAAGTGCACTGTTTAGTATTCAGAACATCTGGAGCTAACAATAATCAGCTGTAGCTTGCTAGCTGGGAACACACCATTTAACAGCTTCTAGAAGAGGAAGACAACACCTGTCCTGCTTACCTCTTAGGTTTTTTAATTTTGTTTGATGCTACTCTTTTTAAAAAATACAATAAAGGAGAAGAATGTAGCTTAAATGCACTGTGCAGATGCTTTGGGATTGTCTTAGAATTCTAATGTACTTTGGTTTGGTTTTGAATTTTTTATTTAAGTAAGGCAGTAACTTCTTAATTTTGCTTAAACAACTTTGAGGTGGGTATCTGTCCTCTGCAACAGAAAGAATCCTGACTTACTCAGTGGTTTGCATCAGAATTCAGACCCCTGTCTCATTAGAGGCTTGCACTGAGACGGATCCATGTAATAAGGCACACTGAGATGTTACTGCAGGGTGGTATTTTCTGGATGCGCAGCCAAGGACTTCCTCAGGGCATTAGCATGGTGAGGTGACCCACTGAATCTGAATCGTTGTGACATTGACTGAGGAAGATGAAAGCAACAATATAGTCTTGCTCTAATGTGTTTGTCACTCTAAGCCTCTGGTAAGAGAAGTGTCAGGTCTTCTGGTCCCTATGACACTGGTGGTATAATCTTAATATTGGTAGAAAAGAATATTCCTCATGTTATCAAGGCTCAAGAGTCATGTTTGAGGAAATAACACATGTACTTTTTTCTAATTGTAGAAATTAGGAATTCTGGTTGGCTTAGGGGAACAGGAAAGAAGTCTGAGGCATGTGAAATCTGACTTCCTTGTAGCAAATCAGCACTTAACAGTCTTGTCCATGGTCAGTTGAGAAGGCATCATTCCCTAGACATGGATCACTTATGTCACCAAACACCTTTGCTACCCTGTTTACTCTTGCAATGGACATTAATGATTGACAGGACATATTGAATGATCTGAGTTATACTATACTCAGTAATTAAAGTTTTCTTTTGCCTGACTTCTATGGCTGAACACCTGTTACTCAACCTTTCTTCATCTTCATCCTTTGGGTTTGGAAATGGCAACAATAGCAGTCTCAGAATTATGAAGGGGCCTAGATTCTAGATAGTAAGCCATGTAGCACCAACTTTCAGCTAAGTAAAATAGCAAAAAGTAACCACTACACAAATACTTATGAATAATAGTTATTGACCTGTGTTGTTATTTCCATAGAGAGGCTGTAGGCAATCATAGCTTTGAAATAATATGTACTTTTCTTTCTTTTTTTTTCTTTTTTGGTCTTTTTGATACAGGGTCCCCCTTTAGTCCCAGCTGGCCGCTATGTAGACCAGGCTGGCCTTGAACTCACAGAGATCCCCCTCCGTCTGCCTCCCAAGTGCTGGAATTAATTAAAAGCGTGTGCCACCTTGCCTGGCTAATAATGTGTGCTTTTCATTTCAACTTATTCTTGGCAGTTCTTCCATTCTTTTGAACACCTCTTATATCACTGAATTAAGAAAATTTATTTATGAGGAAAATATAATTTTCCCAAAACAGTTTCTATGGCACTAAATGATAATTCTGCATGTATGTTAGGACTTGCCTCTATTCACACATGCCTGATTTTTCAGTACCTTGCTTGGGTTCATGAGTCATGTAAATATTTACAAAGCAGCCCTTGGTAGCTTTATGTTTTACCCTTTTGAGGTCTACAGTCATGTTCACCTTAAAAGGGATGAGTTAATACTCACCAGGCAGTGGAACTGTTTTGGCATCTTGTGTGAGAGGGCTCAGTAGGAGTGTGGAAGATCAAAGCTCTGGAATGCTGCAGAACAGGATCTAGATCTTCACTTTGAACCTGGGCAGGTCACTTTACCTTGTAAACATCAATTTGTTCATTTGGAAGATATAGCTTCAATGTACCTCCTCATTGTAAGGTTAAAGGAGTGAACTTGTAAAGAGTTTAATGCAGGGCTGGAGAGATGGCTCAGAGGTTAAGAGCACCAACTGCTCTTGCAGAGGACCAGGGTTGGATTCCTAGTACCCACATGGTGGCTAAGAACCATCTTTAGTGCTGGGCATGGTGGCACATACCTTTAATCCTAGCAGTTGGGAGTCAGAGACAGGAGGATCTCTGTGAGTTCAAGGCCAGCTTGGTCTATAGAGTGAGCTCAGTATCTGAGTTAAATCAGCATTTTCAACTATGCTTCATTTTGCATATGCACACCTGTCCCCACAGGGAACGTCTGACCATGTCTGGAGACATTTTTGTTCCTAATTTATGGAGGTGGTGTGGAGAGGCTGCAATGGGAATCTAATGGGTCAAGAATAGAAGCATGTTTGTTTACGAACATTCTTTAAAAAATTTTTTTTATTTATTTTTAATTTTTGTTTTTTAATTTTTAATTAGTTTTTATGTGTATGAATGTATTGTCTGCATGTAGTTTTGTGCACCCGTGTTGTGCAATGCTATGGAGGTCAGAAGAGAATGTCAGATTCCCCTGGAACTGGAGTTAAAGACGATTCCCAGCCACCATGTGGGTGCTGGGGATCGAACCTGGGTCCTCTGCAAGAGCAGTCCGCGCTCTTAACCGCTAGGCCATCTCTCCAGCCCTGTTTATGAACATTCTACAATGTGCAGGAAACGCCCGCTTCCATCATTCCATCTCTCACTGAGGAATTACCTGGTTCGAATTGTTGGTAGTGCTGAGGCTGCACAACCTTAAAGCAAATGGAGAAGATTCCTTGCACAGACGAGTCATGAACAAATCCTAATCAAGAAACCAGTTTATCAAGTATTTGTTGCTCATCTGTCCCAGGTATAACTACACCACCTTTCAGGGTGGAGCTGTTCACAGTTTTCTTTGCATTGCTGCATACTTTAGCTTATTTCATTCTGACATAAGCAGCTGGATTGGCACAACTTTCCCACCTTCTCCCTGCTTTTTTGCAGAGGAGCTAGGCTGAGAGGTTGACTTTCTCACAAAAACACAGATGGTGATTAAACCCAGATGTTCCCCAAACGCAGTGCTTCTGCCACTCACGTGCACAGCATTGCATTTCTTTAGGGAGAAAGCAGGAGGCATTTTAGACATGGTTCCTCCCCTAAGATTCTTACACAGTTGTTAGAGATTCACACCCATGAACAGTTATTTACACCTTTAGGGCATTTCTCCCCTCCTCAGTGCTGCAGATTGTTGCAGTGAAGCTAACCTGAAACCTGAGTATTTCTTTCTCCCAAATCTCAGAGGGCTCTGCAACATTAATGTAATAACTAGTCTGCAAAACAAGGGTGCTACCCTTTCTTTACCATCTGTACTTTCATAGCATATGCCATCGTGTTCCTTTTCCCCCTCCAGTCCTCCTACATAGCCCAGATGGTGCCTGGCCTGCTCTTTCAAACTTCTGATTGCCTCTACTTCTTTTTCATGCCCATCCTCTTCCAAGCCCTGGAGTGTGAGGAGCTGAGGTTTTCTGACAGGACATTCGACTTGAGGCCCAGATGTTAAAATATTACAAAATGCAACCGTTTTTGACATGTGAACTTTGTTCTTCTCAGGTCAGTGACTATCAGCATGTCAGCACCTGCAGATTAGCCCATGAAAAACATTGATTTTTAATTCAGATTTTATTATAGCTGCAGGAATTTATTTTAGAAAAAAAACAGACAAGAAATGCCTAGTCATTTCAGAGCTGCCTTATATCTTTAAAGAACACCTTCCTCTTGGCGCGTGCTGTGTTTATGCTGTCGATTTAGGTTTTGATATTGTTTTGATGAATGAGTAAAACCGATTCAAGCTGACACTCAGTCATAAAGAAGTTTTAATACCTAAACTATTAAAAATGCAGGCCAAATACCAGGTAAGAATCTTTTCCACAGAGGAAATGAACAGATAGATGTATGATTAATTTAGTAAATATTTATTTATTTTTTTATTTTAATTTTATTTATTTTTGTATGTGTATGAATGTACTGTCTGCATGTAGGTTTGTGCACCCGTGTCATGCAATGCTGCGGAGGTCAGAAGAGGGTGTCGGATTCCCCTGGAACTGGAGTTCTTCTGGAATTGGAGTAACAGACAGTTCTCAGCCTCAGTGTGGGTGCTGGGGATCGAACCCGGGTCCTCTGCAAGAGCAGTCAGTGCTCTTAACCGCTAGGCCATCTCTCCAGCCCGTAAATATTTATTATCAAAATGCTATTAAAAGACTTTTAGATAACTTTGTTTGAGTTTTTGATGTTGTGAATAAAATTTGCTCTGACATTTCTTATTCAAGTACATGTAACCATTATCAACACAATTATTAGGAAATGTTAAATGAGTACATAGCATTTCAACCAGTAGTTCAAAAGTCATAAATAGTGAGGTTTGTTTGTTTGCCCCTATGTTTATTTTTCTTTGGAAACTATACCTTATTGAAAATCATCAGATCAGTTGTGTTTCACCGGCAAATAACTTGGAAAGATCTAGACCCATGCTGCCTTTCTTCCTGCCTAAGGACATGGGGGGAAGTGGAGTGTAAAACAGAATCCTTCTTGATTTATTTTTACTTGGGTGGCTTTGGAAGTTACTCAAAACTTATGTGCTTCATAAAAGGCAGAAGTGAAAGTAGTGCAAGATGCAGCTTCAGCAGAAGCAACCAACTGGAATTATTTTTCCAAGTCCACCCCCAGCCTTTGGGGTGTGTTGTTAAGTCACCCTCAAAACTGATCATGTAATGACATCCAAGTTTTGCCAGTGCAGAAAGGATGCATAGGTTACTGCTGGCGAGAGCATCTTTATGTCATCCTGCTCGAGTGACCTCCCTCCCGGTGCATTGCTTCAAATGCCTGAATCGGCAGCATGCTATCTGAAGACCTAGCTCCTGCCTAGCTGTCCTGCCTGCCTCCAACACCAGCAAAACAAACAAGGGAATGCAGCGAACTGGCAGCAGTTGTCCCATCAAGTCTTCGTGGAATGACTATTCTTTCCTGGGCACAGAACTTGGCACAAATTGCCACTGTTAGGGCTTGAAGGACAGCAGAAGAAGGTAGGAAACAGGGCCTGATAGTTTGGAGACACCAATGGTAGCAGCCTTACGGGCAATCAAACTTGCTAAGGGAGTCCTTGAAACATTATAAACTTATTTTTTGTAGAATGAATTGTTTTGAAAATCCTTGATTTTTATGGTGGTAAAGGAGGCCACTATCTACCACTTAACATTTGAGTTAAAACAAATGGCATGCCAACATAAAGAAATAAAACAATTTCTGTTTACGACTTCCTTGTGGGTATCACTCATTGACTGAATAAATGTTTATTGAGAATCTACCAAAGTCCAAGACTACAATGAGATTAGAAGGAGATTGTATTAGTTGATTTTCCATTGCTGTGATAAAATACGATCAAGGCAGCTTATAGAAGGAAGAGTTGATTTGGGCTTAGGGTTCCAGAGGATAAGTCAGTCATGGCTGGGAGGCATGTAGCAAGCTGCAGGCATGGTATCAGGAACAGGAAGCTGAAGATCACATCTTCAATGGCAAGTTCAAAGCAGAGCCAACTGGAAGTGAGCCAAGCTGTAAACACTCAGTTTGTGCCTCAGTGACATACTTGCTCACTTATTTTCCGATGTGGTAATTAATGTATATGGGTGGAAGGTTTATATTCATATTTTAGAGTAATATAAAATTAAAAGGAAAAAAACCCATGAACTCCTAAACATATATCAGAGTTACATACAGTTTATTCCTGGAGGACATGATTCTGGTACATATATGACATGTATATAGGCATACTTTGGAGTAATACAATTGGGAGGGAACCACAACAACATCAGGACTGGGTCAAAGAACGGACTGATGTAGTTAAATTCTGCCCCAAACAACAAACCTTTGCAGAGAAAATCTTTAAAAGACTGAGAGAAAGATGCAGGACATGTATGGCAAAATGCATGAACTGGGGAGGGTGGGAGGAAGGGTAGGGGGAATATGTCTAAACTGAACTGAAAAATGATGTCTGAAATACTTAAAACATCAATGAAAGTATATTATATTTAAAAAAAATTCCTTGACCTTTCCAAACAGTGCTGCCAACTGGGGACCAACTGTGCAGATAATTCAGGCTGTGGGGACGTTTCTCATTCAAACCACAAGAGAGACCATGATTCCTGGCCCACAGAGTGTGCAGTCCTCTGGTAGATCACTGGGAAATAGGTAGAAAGTTGGGAACAAAACGTTAAAATAGACAAACCAGGAAAGTTCTCGGTTTTGGTAAGCTGTAGGGAAAAGCCTGGCTGAGAAGGTGCTGATGGTATTTAAACTGAATCCAAACGGAAGGGTAAGCAACCATCCAAAGGAGGAGCGACGAGCATTGTGGAAGAGCGGTGCCAGAAGACTGTGAGGCGCCATTGCAGTCTAGAGCCCAGCAGGGCTGGGTGCTATGTGCTGACTAGGAGGAAAGGAGGAGATGGAACTGCAAGGACAAAACCAAGACCTGCAAGGAATTGTGGATTTTGCTAAAATGTGTCAGTCTCATTTTTCAATATGGCTCCATGACTTATTTTCATAGGAATTATCTAACATACTGATATATCTCCCACCTGCGTATCTGTTTTGCTACTAAATCTTTAAAATACTTAAAATTGATTGAGAATACTTATAATACATTTTTCTGTGAAGCAATATAAAGATGCTTATGAATTTCAAGTGAACCATTTTATCTTTCTGCTCCTTGGAATGAAAAAAGGAAATATAAACATACTAGAATGGGTCTTCCAGGAAAGACTCAACTTTTTTTTTTCTTTTTTTTTAATTATGTTCAAGGGTTCAGATTTTTTCTTTTAATCTTAAGTCTTCCATTTTTTCAATAGCTCCTGAGAGTTTAAAAGTGAATTCTGACTTCTCAAAAAGAGTGTCTGAGAAAGTTTTGGTTAAGCAACCTGAAAAACCCTGTCTCTTTTTCAGCCACCAGTGAGTTCTGTCCTTCAGTGTCTGTCATAGTTCATGCAGAAAACATTTCATGGTAGCTGTATTGCAAGTCACAGAGGCTGGTGAGGCTCACAGAAACATCATTGCTGTGAGTGCAGGAAGACATTCGTGCTCCTGATGCAGCTTGGTCCTGCATGATTTTGACTGTGGCAGAGTTCCAAACACAAGGTGTCACCGGAAGGTAGATGAGAAATATCTGTAAAAGTTATTTCCCTAAATATCACTCCACTTAAAAATACTCATTGCCCACTCAATTATCTAAATTAACATGCACAGAGTAATTATTCCAATATTGAATAGTAACTGGAGCCAGACAGAAGGTAATTTGAAAGCTAAAAACTTGCTTGGAAAAATGAAAACTCATTTACCAAAGTCCAGAGCTCTATTAAATATAGAGAGAAAAGAGACAGAGACTTTAGATTATCACTGAGATGAATAAAAATTTCATACCATCAGGTTCAAATCTGTATTAGCTCAATCTACAATCAAGACAGGCATGATGGTGCACACTTTTAATCCCAGCACTCAGGAGCCAGAGGCAGGAAGATCTCCCAGAGATTGAGGCTAGCTTGGTCTACATAGTAAGTTCCAGGCTAGGTGGGGCTACAGGGAGACCTTGTTTCAAAAAATAGCAAAAGGAAAACAAAACAACTACAGTCAGGCCATTAAGTCAAATGAAAAAAAAATTCACACTCGTCTCTTGATGCTCTTTTATTTTGAACTTTCTCTTGGAATTCTTTTATTTCTATTTCAAAAAGGATTACCTTGTACTAACACAACTTTTCCTACCAGTGAAACTGCTGTTTTAACAGCCTAGTGAAATTATAATGAAGTGTGAAGTGGTTGCAGTTATCCTATGTGCGAGTTACATAATATGCCCAGTAGCTCCGTATGAAGCCATACTTATCTAATTATAGTGAGGCCACCTCACCTCCTTGAAGAACACATGTTTGTGTCTCATATAACTAATTAATGAAGGCTGAAATAATTGATGGTGAGTGTAACAGAAGTAACCAGTAGCTCCCGAAGCCTACCTCCTTTTCACATTGGTCCTTCATCTGTGGAACGAATATTAATTAATTTGATGCAACAGTACCACAGTTGGCCTTCTATCCAAATGGTGTGCATGCTATATGATTGGAAACTTCAAAAGAAATAAATATTGGATTATTGTAGAAAATAGAAATTAATATCAGTCATTTAAAATCATCTTAAAATTTCAGATCACAGTGGTCTATCTGCATGGGTGATAAAGTAGTCTATAAGCCTGAGATCATTCTATTTGCTTTTAAATGGTGGAAAGTTTTACTCTCATTAAACATGACAGCTCAGAACTGCACTGATTGTCATTTCCAGGATTTGAAATCCAAGCAATGGAAAAGCCTCTCTGTGTACTAGCACAGCAGCCTCAGTTCGCCAGCCAACCTGTGGGCGTCTGAGTGACGACAGTACTGAGTGAGTGGATTTTTTTTTTTAATAAAATTGGCTAGAGGAAAGAAAGTCAAAAACGAGAAAAAAGTAATGATAAAGTACGTTATGAATTACAGCCCCACCTATAGAAAGTAATAAAGTTGAGTTAGCTGGGAAGCCAGGAGAGAATGTGACCCACAGCTATCACAAAATTTCATCAGCATGATATTACAGATTGTGTTTTGGAAGCAATGATAGAGCAGAGATGACTAGGGCCAGTCTGCAGGCTTCAGGTCAGGTCAAGTGTTTCTGGGTAAAATTAACATTTCCCTACACATTTACAAACCATTACTTCCTTCATTTAACCCCTCCACCCCCAGCTGTCTTTCCCTTCTTTCTTCTCTCTTCCTCTCCTTTCCCTCTCTTCATCTCTCTCCCACTTCTCTCTGTCACCTTCTCCCTTTACCTTCCTCCTCCCCCTCCATCTTCTAACCCTCCTTCTCCCTTCCCCTCTTTCTCCTTTCCTCTCTACAGGGTACCACCGTGTAGCCCAGGCTGATCTCAAACTGGCGATCCTCTTGCCTTAGCTTCTCAGCCCACTTTTTTTAATATTAAAATCACATTTCCTCTCCCTAACCTCACATAGAACAATTGGAATTTATAAACATGGAGTTAATGGGAATAGCAGAACTCCTTGGATAAAGATACCAGCCTGTTATTAGAAAAATCCAAGAAAATTCCTAAAATAACTATGTGTAATATCTCAAGGTCTTATATTTTAAAATCACGGCGTTAACTTGGATTTTCCTGATTTGTTCAGTTTTTTTTTTTTTTTAGAAAGAACTAGTTGGTTTATGTAGATACGGTCTCCAAAAGGGTCTTCCACATGCCTTGTAGTATGATGCTTTGTCTGAAGCTTTTCTGTGTTGAGCTGGTATGTGTGTGTTTCAGTCTGAGGACAACTGAATGGCTATAGATGACATAAATTCTTGGGGTCTTTTGTCTTCATTTCGATGGGCAGGGGGAGAGTAATGTGGGTTTCTATAGCCATCTTTTGCTTTCAGTACAAAGATCACCTTTTCTGAAGATATCAGTCTTTATATAATGAAGCAATTTCTTTTTTCCTATTTACATCCAATTTTTCTGTGGAAAAATTTCCACTTTCCAAAAATGGTTCAGGAGTCAAGGAGGTTTATGACAGTTATTCATTAAGATGTATGGGGATGCAACAGTACCTGCTTTATTGAAAGAAAGCTAAATTTGCCTGCTAAGTTCTTACCAGAATGGCTGTGGCTAAGGGAAAGAGAATTGCTGCTAAATACTCAATGTTCAAACAGAAAACCTTTAAGTGGTATTAGGTAGAAATTAAAATGCTTGAACAATATGTAACTTTTATAGGGAAACTGGCACACAAACAATTTTTTAGCATAAAATTTCAGTTTTCAGTTGAAAAATTTAATAGAAAAAACAAAGGTATTTCAAATAATTTCCTTATTTGACAAAGTTAAAGCAAAAAACAGCACTGAAACTTGACCTTATAATTAACTTAAAAATCCGAGACTTAGAAAATACATTTCATGGACTTTTGATTCCTGGTTGATCTCAAGCCCCAGTTTAATAACAGGGACAAATTAGCAGTTCATATGTCACTACCGAGTGTAAAATTATACATGGTTTCTAGAACTAAGTAAAATGAACACAAGTACTATGCACTGTGTCATGGTAGGTGAATTGCCTGTTAATTTTTTTTTCCAGATCAGTTTACATAGTGTAATTCTGCCTTTATTTTATCTACTGTTAAACTTAATTCACCCAACAACAAAGGATCTGAACTGGTAGAATTGTCTAGATAGCAGATAAGACAGGGTCATGTGGTGTGAACGAAGGCTTCCTTGTCTTTGAAAAGAAACTTCTTAAGATAGGCACCTTATTCAAAGCTGCTGTTATACATGAGAAGCCTATGTAAGGCACAGTTTATAGCCCATTGATGAGAAAATTACATTATTTCAGGCTGAGAACTATTTTCTCATATAAGATAAGGACAGATTTATTTGTGGAAAAATTGCTGCATGGAAAGGACTTTATAAACGTATCCCCAATTTTCCTAACCATCAGATGTATAAAACATCTGATTAATGGAAAATGAGACTCTAAGGATGTCTGTGGCAGTGATGTGGAGAGAAGAACATGATTTCCTGCCTTCAGTCCAAGTACTTTGCAAGTGTTAAGATTCTCAGTACTTTTGTGAACTAGTTAAGCAGTCCTCTTAGCTCTGCTTTCCCTTTGTGCCTTTGTACATATAAGGTAAGATCGCTGTTGCTGATTATTTTTGAATATGAAATGATAACTATGAATTTAAAATGTCTAGTTATTTCCTCAGGAGAAACCATATCTAATTATGTATTTTACAGGATGTCTTAATGAGAAAGAAAACCACAAGGCTTCATCATGTCTCTTCTACTGTGTCCATGTAAGTGGTCTTGTCCACAGAGCACACACTCAGGCAAAGGCCCAGCTCTTGCTATGAACATACATTTGAGGGTAGTTTCTGTGTCCTTGAATGACCTGCTTGAAAGAGGGGGAAGAAGCCTTTCAATAGGTTGGCTCAGGTGGCTTTGCTCTTATGCTTTCTTTGTGGCTGTCTTTGGGGTTGCACTCTAGGGAGGAGCTGGTAAGGACCAATGGATAAGTAGTCATAATAGTTTTGCTTGCATAAGTGGGAGTGTATCAGCTACGGGAAGAATGCTTTGTTAGATATATAAACGGTGAGTGTGGTTATTAGCTTAGAGGGAGGCTGGAATGAAGTCTATATATCTGGGGTAGTATTGTACAACATAAAGAACAGTGAGAAACACGGGTGCACAAACCGACATGCAGACAGTACATTCATACACATAAAATAAATAAATAAATAAAAATTTAAAAAAAGAACAGTGAGAAAATGTGGACTGCAGGTGTCATGTGAAACATCTGGATGACTACATTTTTTGCCTTGTTAGCATTGACCTGATTTTCCTGCATCTTATGCATGTATCCTTAGCTAAAAGAAAAATCATTCCAGTTGACTCTTTCTAGCTAGTAACTGTGATGCCTGGGTTGCTGAACCATGCCTTCCTGTTGTTTCTGAGTTTCAGAGACACATGGCATACGAAGCAGTAGGGTAATAACGTGATCCTTTTCTCCATGAAGCTGATGTATAAGGCACTGTTGAGGATGTTTCTTCATATGGAGAGCATGGGTGCTGTAAAATCATTCCTATGTTCCACTAATTTTGGAATCGGGTACCAAAAACATTTTCCTCAAAGTCTTGATGTAAGAATTAGTCTGTCACATTTGACTCTCAGGAAACTCAAATGTAAATAATGATAGTGACTGTATCAGTCTTTATATAATGAAGCAGTTTCATTTTTTTCCTATTCACATCAAAGCAATCAAATGAAGCAGAATCTGACATTTTGATCCTGTGAGCTTTGTGCTCACATGGGCTTGCTGAATACATATCTCACATACTGATCAGACATAGAATGTTTGTTGCCTTTTGGGAAATTGACTGGTGTTATCTTTTGGCATCAATATTATAAACTTGTACTTGAAAACAATATAATGACAAATGTGATGGAGGGACGGACTCTTTGTTCCTTGTTAGCAGGATACACAGTGCTCACTGACTCACAGAACCAAAAGGCAGAGTTGAACTCAGTTGGGTTTGAATCAAAGCTTTTTTAGTTCTTATCCATGTGATTTGGGGCATATTTACAGCATTCTTGAATGGCAGTACCCTATTTGTAAAATGTGTAAATTTTTTTAGAACAGTGCCCAGGAGAAAGTAAATATTCAGTTAATATTGACTACTGCTATTGTTAATATAATTACTCACCAAAATTTAAACATCTAGATGACACTAGCACAACCTGAAAGCAGATATTTCTAAATGATTCTGTAAAGCGCAGAGGAAATGATAGTCAACTAATTAATAATTCTCTTCTAATATAGTTTTTACACATATTCCATTGTGTGCATTAAATCATATATGAAAAGATGCAATTGTCTTTCTTTTGCTCATATAATATGTAATATTTCACTCAGAGGTTTATATTTTCAATTAATATACCAAAACTATGATCAGTGTCTCCATAGTTTTAATAATCCAAATTAGTAAGACTCATACATTTAGTTAATTACAATTAAAAAATGTTCCAAAGTTTCAAAATTCTAAAATTCTAGAAACTACAGGACTGAATTTTACAGATTATTTATTATAGATAGCCCCATTTATCAGTTTTGGAAGATGTTGCTTTCTAAAGCTTTGCTTGTAATTTACTTACTTGAAACTCAGAATGAAATTTCTTGTATAAAATATATTTTAAATGCCAGTTTGTTTTCTGTTTATCCCCCTTTTTCACAACCAATTTAATCCATATTAATAAAATTGAAGTGATATGTATTCAATAGAAGGCAAAAAAAAACAAACCCCAATACTCTGCCAGCACATTTTAAATTCTAAAGCTAATCAAATATAGTTAAGAATACAGAATATCTATTAAGCATTGTAGTGCAATATTCTCCCATTGCATAACCTATCTTCATGGAAGATTGAAAAAGAAATTACTAAATGAGGGTTGAATGAATTTAATTATATATGGGGAGGAAGGTTAAAAGGAACCTCGGTGGAGATTTTCAATGGAGAATTCTAGGCCTTTTCAATTCTTTTGGAGGGTCACTTCAATAGGTCTCTTTTTAGTGGAACCCACCCCCACTGAGACTTTGTACTGCACAAGTCAAGGAACAGCAAGTTGACTAAAGCAACATCTCAAGTGTAAGGTTCAGCGGTTAGTGCACATGAAGGTGTATTAATTGGCAACTTGACACAATCTAGAGTCACCTGGGAAGAGAGCCTTAATGAGTTCTTCAGATCAAGTCCACCTGTGGGCATGTCTGTGGGGTATTGTCTTGATTATATTAATGGATGTGGGAAGACCCAGAGTAAGAGCGCGGAGCACCGTTCCCTGGATCTGGGTTCTGGACCTGCTGAGAGCCGCATGCAAGCGTTTATTCTCTCTCCTCTTGACTCTGGGTGGACATAGCCACTTCAGTTTCTTGCTGCCTCGACTTCTTACGATGATGGACTCTAACCTGGAACTGTGAGCTCAAAATAACCCCCTTTTCTCCAAAAGTTGCTTTTGTCAGGGTATTTTATCACAGAAACAGGAAGCGAAACTAAGATAGCACGGGTGAGGCTGTGGGTTTGATTCCTAGCAACAAAACCAAACAAAGGCAGAGAGGAAATAATGCCATCATTGTGCTCCCATACCAGCAAAGATCCAGTCCAACTTCATAGCACAGGGAAATCCAGATAACCTTGGGACAGAGGCCGAGACTTCCCTCCTGTATGGAGTGAGGCAGTCTAGGGTTAGGGGAGGATTTCGGCTTATCTCCTTTGCTCTTCTGCAGTGTGTGGTTTCTGCTCCTAGGTCATCTCATGTGCTATAAGACATTGTGTAACGTAGCCATTCCTTCTGTATCCGAACAGCAGGAGGCAGAGGGAAAAATGCAGGCGGAATCCTTTCGTGTACATGTGGGGAGGGCCATGCACATATGTGGCTGTGTGTTCTGTGTGGGTGATGGGTATCTTCCTTAGGCATTCTGCACATTACTGGTTTTTCCCCCCTTTGGTCTTTTTGAGACACGGTCTCCCTTTATTCCCAGCTGGCCTGGAAGTCACTTTGTAGACCAGGCTGGCCTTGAAGTCACAGAGATCTGCTTGCCTCTGTCTCCTGAGTGCTGGGATCAAAGGCGTGCTCCACCACGCCCGACCCTTTTCCTACTTTTTTTTTTTTTTTCTTGGTCTTTTCGAACAGGTCTCCCTGTAGCCCCAGCTGTCCTGGAACTCACTCTGTAGACCAGGCTGGCTTTGAACTCACAGAGATCCACCTGCCTCCCAATACTAGGATTAAAGGCGTGCGCCACCACGCCCTGCTTTCTACTTTTTTTAAAAGATGGATTTGTACTGAACCCAAAACTCACTGATTCCCCTAGGCTAGCTGGCTGGTGGTCCCTAGGAATCCTCTGGTCTCCATCTCCTCAGGGGTAGGATTATCCCACCTGGCATGTACTGTAGCACCTGGATTTTACATGGGTACTAGGGATATGAACTCAGGTCTTGTGTGATAAGCACTTTACTGGCTGAGTCACCTCTCCAGCCCTGCGAGCCCCTTATTCTAAGGGGAAAGCCACAAGTCACACAAAACTTCTGTTTCCCATTCATTTGTCCAGAAGGTCAAGTAACAGCCAAGAAAGACTGAGGAATGGGACCTTTTAGCTGCCTAACAATGTCCTCAGGCAAATTTCAAAGGATCTATTTATTACGAAAGAAGAGGAAAATAGATTTTGAGAATACTCAAATCAATAATCACAAGGCTGTTCTGATATAGAAGATGATTGATAAGAAGGAGAACTATAACACTGGTGACTAGGAGTGAAGGGCCACAGGAGAGTCATATACGGAGGACAGTGAATGACCAGAGGTCATTACCAGAGGTCAAATACCCTTCTGATTCTGGAAATGCTTTCCTGGAATGGACAAGGTTTGAAGGAGCCTAGAGCAATGGGTGGTGTCAGACACAAAACTCTTGATTCAGTTTATACCTTAGATGCCATTTACACTGAGGACTGAATACAAAACATTAAAGCCCTTAACAAGGACCTGAAAGCATCTTTAAAGCTTGGGGGTTGGGGCTTGGACTCTTGCTTGGGAAATACTGGTTCAAGAGCATTGAAAAGAACAAACTAGGCGGGGTGTGGTGATGCATGTCTTTAATCCCAGCGCTCCGGAGGCAGAGGCAGGCAGATTTCTGTGAGTTCAATGTCAGCTTTGTCTACAGAGCCGAGTTCCAGGCCATCTCAAAAACACCAAGAAAAAAAAAAAATAAATAAATAAAAAGGAAAACAAAAAAGAAAGAAAAAGAAAAAAGAGCAAACTATTTTCTTTCCTCCTGGGGACATAATATTGTAGAGGCTAAGACCTAGGTGTAGAGCCAAACTGCTCAGGTTTGAATCTGAATCTTAATTTTGTCCTTTACCTGTGACATTGTTTTGAGAAATTAATCTTTTTGAGCTTAAATTTCCACATTAGCAAAATGAGGATAATAATACTCTCTACTTCTTGAGGCATGTTATAAGCATAAATGTATTAATATTTTTGAAGTGTCTGAATAGTGCCTGACATATAGTTTATGATAGTAAGTCAGTTCCTTCAAAATTCAGAGAGTTTCTCTCTCCACATTTTCAGTAATTCTAAACATTATACAAAGTCTATCTTTTGACTTCCTGTTCTCCTTTTCCTTTGCACTTGCTGGGAATGAAAGAAGGTTCTCTGATGGCCTCATTTCAATAGTCACACAAAAAGAACCTCAGAAACCCTACTTTAGCAAAGACTCAGCTTGATTCTTAGCCAATGTCCCTGTTCTTCTTGTGGAAGTGGGGGGGGGTTCATTTCTTCTCTTACAAACCTGGCAAGTCAGAATTCAGATCCAGGCTCGGCCACATCTGTGGCTAGTCCCCTTGGCTTTTCTAAACTGCAGCATCTTCACATGTCACAAGGAATCGGAATACCTTTGAGGACTGCAATGAAAACTAAGCAGAATGGTGGATGCTGAGTGTTTATTGGGGTGCTCAGCACATGGTAAATGCCCAGTAAGTCAGTTGTTATTACTACTATTGAAGACACCATGGTGCAGGTGTGCTGGATGAGGCCCCAGAGCCAGACATTGGAATGTCATGCCAGGTAATTTAGCTTCTCAAATGCCAAGCATAGAGGAATAGCAGGGAGCTGTCAACAAAACAGGTCTCTATCTGGAGGGCAGATGTCTAGTAGGTACCATGACCCAGTGACTTCTTAGCCAAAGCTCTGCCTCATAGAGCTTATGCTTTCAACTTGAATACTCAACATGGAGCAAAATACAGCCGGTAATTTTTTCCTTGTTTCTTTTTTTTTTCTTGAGACGGTCTTAGGGTCCCATGAAACTCAGGCTGGCTTCAAATTTGTTTGCACTCCTAATTCTCCTAGCCATACTGCTCACATGCTGGGGTTCAGGCATGAACCACCACACCAGCATTGGATTAATTTTCAAAAGAAAAACTTTGTCATATGCAAAGATCAAAACTGAAATTTGGCCAAAGTGAATTTCTGATCATTTTACTAAGTGGAAACAACAATTTTCATGAAACAGTCTCTGAAAATTCAGTGCAGAAATAGCAGAATGTAATAGCATGTGAAAGTAATGTTTTAACTTATTTCTTGGAATTTCTGGGAAGAAGTGAGACTCCCCTAAATAATAGCACATGCTAACACGACCATAATCAATTATTTCAAAGAACAGCAAGTGTCCCTGGAGACCCATCTATTCACACTATATTGAGCATTGCTAGGAATTCTTGGAACTGAGCTGATCATCTCTGTGATGTGCTTCAACTCTCCGTGACTCGGGCTCATAGGTCTTTGTACTGTACAATTGCTCTACTCCTCAACTAAAGCCAAACAATGGGTCTGATATCAGGTTTGTGACTTCCAAAGTGGTGTAGGATGACAGATTACAGCCAACTAGTTAACTTGGCTCTCATAAGGGACTTTTATGGCTCTGTGTTTCCAGAAACATGTACCCTGATGAAGGAGGGCTATTACCAAGAAGTGCCTATCTGCTGCTGAACCTGCATGATAGTGTCCCAAGGGACAGGCTCATTATTTTAAATTTTGCTCTTTTATCCACTTTAGCAATTTCTATAATATTTAAGTAATATTTAAATTCGGGTGGTTTTAATATTCTAATATTAAACTTCAACTTCATTTTGTTAATAAAAGTAAATTTTCAGACCACCTGAGAAAAACATGTTCTAAATTGTTTAAACAATTTTTCTATATTCTGCCTCTGAGTAATGTCTTAAAAGCTAAACTGAAACAATTTATTAGTATTATATTTAATGATATAACTTCTAAAGCACTGCGTATTTTTGGGAGAAAGCTTGTGAAAATGTGCACTGGATAGTGCACCTGAACTTACAATGAACATTTGTCCTACAAAAAACAAAACAAAACAAAACAGAATGCCTAACTATTCTTGGATTACTTATTATGCACTAGACAGGACACTGTTAGCATAAAACACACTGTTAAAAATGGGCAGAAGAGTCTGAATAAACTATTTAAAACCTCCACTGAAGTGAAAGGTAACAATTTCTACAAAAGGATCATTTCATTTGGGGCCAAAATTATAGTTCTGCCAGGGTAGAAGAAGTTCACCAGATGGGAGGCTGCTTCAGTTTGCAGGCATATATATCTTTTTCTTCTGAAAGAAAGAGGCATTTGTTTCCTGACATGTTATCAGGAAAATTGTACATTTTTATTCTTCATCTGTCACTCAAAGTTGTCACTACATTTAGTGGCTATTTATTCTGCTCATCATTCCTACCTTTAATAGTGCTGTCAGCCTGTCTGGTATTCATCTGCCAGCAACACGTTTCTCTGCTTCAAACACAGCTTCTGGAAAGTAACTTCCTCCTTCTGTTCTACATCCCAACCAAGTCATTGCAAGAAGTCCTCATCTGCGCACTCTTCTTTCTGTTCCCCATTGTTAATAAAAATGGGAACTAGTGGCATTTTACTTGATTAGCTGAATCTTGTTTTCAATTATCCCTGGAACTGAAATGTTCAGTGCATGCTGATACTGCCTTGAGTTTCCATTGAGCCTTCTTTGGGACAAATGGCACAAATTAAAATTTGAGTGATGCGAAGGAAACATATAAATTGATCTGTAAGTTGGGCATAATAAATTTTTCAATAAACTGAGTTCAGTGGTAATTATTAAGAAGTAGTGAAATGAACTTTTCTTACATTTCTCCCCACACTGATCTTAGTGCTTGCAATGCCCACAGTGTATCCTGAACAACAGGCTAGGAATTCCAGGTAAAGAACGATTAAGTCATGCTGTCTTCCCCAAAGTAAAACACAACAAAAGTCAAAACATCAAAACTGAGTCCAACAAAAACCCAAGTCTTTTAATTCTTCCTTTACTGGTAACATAATGCCAGATTGTAAACAAGTTATTTAGCTTCTGTAGCGTAGTAATTCTCTTGCTCATAAAGGGAAAACAACAGTCGTTACATAAAATAGAAATCTTTACTAAGATTGTTTTGGAAAGATTTTCATTAAGATTCCTAATTTAAATTTTTTTAATAATAACTCCTTTACCAAGAGAATATTAACTGATACCCAAGGAAGGTAAAGATTTTAACAGAATTATTTGAAAAAAATTATTTAGGTATTTGATAATACCTAAATAAGTTTAAATGCAAAAAATGTCAGATGGCTTTAGAGTTCTGGTTCCAAAAATTTTTTAGTGTTCGATCTTGTCTTTTCAGGGAACAAATGCTTCATCATATACTACTGTAACAATTATTTCTAACTTATGATTATTGAATCTAGCCATAGAGCATATAATAAAATAGGTCCAGAGAGAGTAAAATCTGTCCATAGACAGAAAGGTCTGGAGAATTTTATTCCTTCTCACATAAGTGATGGTTGCATTGTGTTTGTTACTGGAGAGAGCCTGTGATGGGTCGAGAAGACTGGGTCCAACTCTACCTGGTCCTTTAAAAATGTTCCTGACTAGGGGCTGGAGAGATGGCCTAGCGGTTAAGAGCGCCAACCGCTCTTACAGAGGACCCGGGTTCGATCCCAGCACCACATGGCAGGCCGAGAACCCTCTGAAACTCCAATTCCAGGAGAACTCCAGTTCCAGGGGAATCC
This sequence comes from Rhizomys pruinosus, assembly GCA_009823505.1. Lineage (NCBI taxonomy): Eukaryota > Metazoa > Chordata > Mammalia > Rodentia > Spalacidae > Rhizomys > Rhizomys pruinosus. Next base: position 1,583,013 of record VZQC01003927.1, on the reverse strand, counting down.
GAGACCTCTTCTGACCTCCGCGGCCATTGCACAACACGGGTGCCACAGACTTGCAAGGCAGACAGTGACATTCATACATACGGAAATAAAAAAAATTAAAAAAAAAATGTGACTTTTTTGTATTTTTAAAAAAAAAAATTATTTCTTTTTATTTTATTTCCTGCATATATGTAGTGCACCAATTATGTAAATACCCAAACAGGCCAGAAAGAGGGTATTGGATCTCTTAAAACTGGAGTTACAAATGGATGTTAGCTGCCACGTGGGTGTTTAAACCCAAGCCAGATTGTGAGAGCAGCCATTGTCTTAATTGCCGAGCCATCTTCCTAGCCCCACCTTCTGACGACCATGTGCTTCAGTCTTTCGCATCCAAACCAGTTAGGCCTGATATTCCTTGCGCTCTTTCAGTTCAATATTTTATTTATCAATTTGCCACTTGATTTATACGGTTCGAAAGTATGAGAAACTTTAGAAATATAGCCTCAAAGTTGAGGTAGAGATTTTTCCATGCAGAAAATAAACATGTTATGTATAGTGTATTTATCTAAAATGACAGATATGTGAGAATTCTCAGTCTTAAAAATTAAACCTATACTCTGCATTGGGCACTGAACCACATCTGGAAGCATCCAGCCATGCTGATACCTTGAGCTCAGGCTCTCTCTATACCAGTTTCAACCTTGGGAATGCTGGCGCTTGGAGATGGATCTTGACTCCATTGTAGGGTACCTACCTGGGTGTTTCAGGATGCTTATCAGCTTCCCTGCTTCTTTCATCTATCTACCTCCCCTGTGACAACTGAAAATGTCTCCAGATAATGGTGTTCCATGTGGGAATCAGTTTCCTAAAATAACTGGCCTTACCTGGCCTTTTGACCTAACTGTGCCAAAGGTACCAGAGTTGTGATACTCAAATATGTTTGAATAGACATCTGAACCCATTGGCCTTGACTGTAGTTTGAAGAACAAAACCACAGCTGATACTATTAACTATTATTATATTTTAATAAATTTAGAATACGTGCTTGCTTTTGCTAGGCACTGCACAATCTGAGTTTCCTGAATTTACCATCTATGAAGTAAATTTTTCCATTATAGGAAAGATGTAATCTTTATCTCCAGTGGGTTTATTTTCTGGTTGGGGAGATGTACCATCCATGATTTTAAAATGGACATCAGGGCTGGAGAGATGGCCTAGCGGTTAAGAGCGCCGACCGCTCTACAAGAGGACCCAGGTTTGATCCCAGCACCCACATGGTGAGAAACCGTCTGAAACTCCAATCCAGGAGAACTACTCCAGCTTCCAGGGGAATCTGAGACCCTCTTCTGACCACCACGGCATTGCACGACACGGGTGCACAGACCTGCATGCAGACAGTACATGATACACATACAGAAATAAATAAAAAAAATTTAAAAAATAAATGGACATCAGGGCTGGAGAGATGGCCTAGCGGTAAGAGCACAGACTGGGTTCGATTCCAGCACCACAATGGTCAAGCCGAACATTCTTAACTCCAATTCCAGGAGAACTCCAGTTCCAGGGGAATCCAACACATCTTCTGACCTCCGTGGCATGACGACACGGGTGCACAAACCTGCATGCAGACAGTACACCATACAGAAATAAATAAAATTTATTTTTAAAATAAAATTTTCATTTAAAAAAATAAAAAAAACACTTTCCTTAAAAAATAAAATGGACATCAGAACGTTTACAAAGTGGGGTCCTCATGAAGGGAAGACGAGTGCAGAGACTGAGGGAGGGGAAGGCTGATGAGAGAGGGAGGGAGCAGGGAGCAGGGAAGAGGTCCTTGCAGTGGGAGGTACCGTAGGGCAGAGGCAGGGCGCAGGCTGTGGGAGAGGGATAGTGGATGCAGTGAGGGTGCAAAACTGGGGAGGAACCCCAAGAAGACGGCAAAGTGTTAACCAAGCAGGAGGGATACGTTCTGCAGATCCAATGAACAGTGTGCTGACTCTAGTTAATAATAATGCATATTTGAAAATCGCTATGTGAAAAGATTTTAAATGCTCTTGCTGCACAGACACAAAAGAAATAAAAAGAAAATTGAAAAAAGNCTTGGGAGGCAGAGGTAGGCAGATCTTTGTGAGTTCAAAGCCAGCCTGGACTACAGTGTGAGTTCCAGGACAGCTGGGGCTACAGGGAGACCCTGTCTCGAAAAAAACAAAAAACAAACAAACAAAAAAAGTCAACACTATGGTCACATTTACTTAAGATTCTAAAACTACAAACAGCAGAGAAAATCAATCTGTGCGTGTAGGGAGGGGTCACAGCAGGCCTTGAGAGCTCGTAGGGAGGGGTCTCAGCAGGCTGTGAGAGCGTGGCGTGACACCAGTGTTCATTACCTTTATGGCAGGGATGGTCTTGTGAGTTGGCAGACGTACATGTTTGTTTGTTTGTTTGTTTTGGTCTTTTCGAGACAGGGTCTCCCTGTAGCCCCAGCTGTCCTGGAACTCACTCTGTAGACCAGGCTGGCTTTGAACTCACAGAGATCCACCTGCCTCCCAAGTACTAGGATTAAAGGCGTGCGCCACCACGCCCTGCTTTCTACTTTTTTTAAAAGATGGATTTGTACTGAACCCAGAACTCACTGATTCCCCTAGGCTAGCTGGCTGGTGGTCCCTAGGAATCCTCTGGTCTCCATCTCCTCAGGGGTAGGATTATCCCACCTGGCATGTACTGTAGCACCTGGATTTTACATGGGTACTAGGGATATGAACTCAGGTCTTGTGTGATAAGCACTTTACTGGCTGAGTCACCTCTCCAGCCCTGCGAGCCCCTTATTCTAAGGGGAAAGCCACAAGTCACACAAAACTTCTGTTTCCCATTCATTTGTCCAGAAGGTCAAGTAACAGCCAAGAAAGACTGAGGAATGGGACCTTTTAGCTGCCTAACAATGTCCTCAGGCAAATTTCAAAGGATCTATTTATTACGAAAGAAGAGGAAAATAGATTTTGAGAATACTCAAATCAATAATCACAAGGCTGTTCTGATATAGAAGATGATTGATAAGAAGGAGAACTATAACACTGGTGACTAGGAGTGAAGGGCCACAGGAGAGTCATATACGGAGGACAGTGAATGACCAGAGGTCATTACCAGAGGTCAAATACCCTTCTGATTCTGGAAATGCTTTCCTGGAATGGACAAGGTTTGAAGGAGCCTAGAGCAATGGGTGGTGTCAGACACAAAACTCTTGATTCAGTTTATACCTTAGATGCCATTTACACTGAGGACTGAATACAAAACATTAAAGCCCTTAACAAGGACCTGAAAGCATCTTTAAAGCTTGGGGGTTGGGGCTTGGACTCTTGCTTGGGAAATACTGGTTCAAGAGCATTGAAAAGAACAAACTAGGCGGGGTGTGGTGATGCATGTCTTTAATCCCAGCGCTCCGGAGGCAGAGGCAGGCAGATTTCTGTGAGTTCAATGTCAGCTTTGTCTACAGAGCGAGTTCCAGGCCATCTCAAAAACACCAAGAAAAAAAAAAAATAAATAAATAAAAAGGAAAACAAAAAAGAAAGAAAAAGAAAAAAGAGCAAACTATTTTCTTTCCTCCTGGGGACATAATATTGTAGAGGCTAAGACCTAGGTGTAGAGCCAAACTGCTCAGGTTTGAATCTGAATCTTAATTTTGTCCTTTACCTGTGACATTGTTTTGAGAAATTAATCTTTTTGAGCTTAAATTTCCACATTAGCAAAATGAGGATAATAATACTCTCTACTTCTTGAGGCATGTTATAAGCATTAAATGTATTAATATTTTTGAAGTGTCTGAATAGTGCCTGACATATAGTTTATGATAGTAAGTCAGTTCCTTCAAAATTCAGAGAGTTTCTCTCTCCACATTTTCAGTAATTCTAAACATTATACAAAGTCTATCTTTTGACTTCCTGTTCTCCTTTTCCTTTGCACTTGCTGGGAATGAAAGAAGGTTCTCTGATGGCCTCATTTCAATAGTCACACAAAAAGAACCTCAGAAACCCTACTTTAGCAAAGACTCAGCTTGATTCTTAGCCAATGTCCCTGTTCTTCTTGTGGAAGTGGGGGGGGGTTCATTTCTTCTCTTACAAACCTGGCAAGTCAGAATTCAGATCCAGGCTCGGCCACATCTGTGGCTAGTCCCCTTGGCTTTTCTAAACTGCAGCATCTTCACATGTCACAAGGAATCGGAATACCTTTGAGGACTGCAATGAAAACTAAGCAGAATGGTGGATGCTGAGTGTTTATTGGGGTGCTCAGCACATGGTAAATGCCCAGTAAGTCAGTTGTTATTACTACTATTGAAGACACCATGGTGCAGGTGTGCTGGATGAGGCCCCAGAGCCAGACATTGGAATGTCATGCCAGGTAATTTAGCTTCTCAAATGCCAAGCATAGAGGAATAGCAGGGAGCTGTCAACAAAACAGGTCTCTATCTGGAGGGCAGATGTCTAGTAGGTACCATGACCCAGTGACTTCTTAGCCAAAGCTCTGCCTCATAGAGCTTATGCTTTCAACTTGAATACTCAACATGGAGCAAAATACAGCCGGTAATTTTATTTTCCTTGTTTTCTTTTTTTTTCTTGAGACGGGGTCTTAGGGGTCCCATGAAACTCAGGCTGGCTTCAAATTTGTTTGCACTCCTAATTCTCCTAGCCATACTGCTCACATGCTGGGGTTACAGGCATGAACCACCACACCCAGCATTGGTATTAATTTTCAAAAGAAAAACTTTGTCATATGCAAAGATCAAAACTGAAATTTGGCCAAAGTGAATTTCTGATCATTTTACTAAGTGGAAACAACAATTTTCATGAAACAGTCTCTGAAAATTCAGTGCAGAAATAGCAGAATGTAATAGCATGTGAAAGTAATGTTTTAACTTATTTCTTGGAATTTCTGGGAAGAAGTGAGACTCCCCTAAATAATAGCACATGCTAACACGACCATAATCAATTATTTCAAAGAACAGCAAGTGTCCCTGGAGACCCATCTATTCACACTATATTGAGCATTGCTAGGAATTCTTGGAACTGAGCTGATCATCTCTGTGATGTGCTTCAACTCTCCGTGACTCGGGCTCATAGGTCTTTGTACTGTACAATTGCTCTACTCCTCAACTAAAGCCAAACAATGGGTCTGATATCAGGTTTGTGACTTCCAAAGTGGTGTAGGATGACAGATTACAGCCAACTAGTTAACTTGGCTCTCATAAGGGACTTTTATGGCTCTGTGTTTCCAGAAACATGTACCCTGATGAAGGAGGGCTATTACCAAGAAGTGCCTATCTGCTGCTGAACCTGCATGATAGTGTCCCAAGGGACAGGCTCATTATTTTAAATTTTGCTCTTTTATCCACTTTAGCAATTTCTATAATATTTAAGTAATATTTAAATTCGGGTGGTTTTAATATTCTAATATTAAACTTCAACTTCATTTTGTTAATAAAAGTAAATTTTCAGACCACCTGAGAAAAACATGTTCTAAATTGTTTAAACAATTTTTCTATATTCTGCCTCTGAGTAATGTCTTAAAAGCTAAACTGAAACAATTTATTAGTATTATATTTAATGATATAACTTCTAAAGCACTGCGTATTTTTGGGAGAAAGCTTGTGAAAATGTGCACTGGATAGTGCACCTGAACTTACAATGAACTTTGTCCTACAAAAAAACAAAACAAAACAAAACAGAATGCCTAACTATTCTTGGATTACTTATTATGCACTAGACAGGACACTGTTAGCATAAAACACACTGTTAAAAATGGGCAGAAGAGTCTGAATAAACTATTGTAAACCTCCACTGAAGTGAAAGGTAACAATTTCTACAAAAGGATCATTTCATTTGGGGCCAAAATTATAGTTCTGCCAGGGTAGAAGAAGTTCACCAGATGGGAGGCTGCTTCAGTTTGCAGGCATATATATCTTTTTCTTCTGAAAGAAAGAGGCATTTGTTTCCTGACATGTTATCAGGAAAATTGTACATTTTTATTCTTCATCTGTCACTCAAAGTTGTCACTACATTTAGTGGCTATTTATTCTGCTCATCATTCCTACCTTTAATAGTGCTGTCAGCCTGTCTGGTATTCATCTGCCAGCAACACGTTTCTCTGCTTCAAACACAGCTTCTGGAAAGTAACTTCCTCCTTCTGTTCTACATCCCAACCAAGTCATTGCAAGAAGTCCTCATCTGCGCACTCTTCTTTCTGTTCCCCATTGTTAATAAAAATGGGAACTAGTGGCATTTTACTTGATTAGCTGAATCTTGTTTTCAATTATCCCTGGAACTGAAATGTTCAGTGCATGCTGATACTGCCTTGAGTTTCCATTGAGCCTTCTTTGGGACAAATGGCACAAATTAAAATTTGAGTGATGCGAAGGAAACATATAAATTGATCTGTAAGTTGGGCATAATAAATTTTTCAATAAACTGAGTTCAGTGGTAATTATTAAGAAGTAGTGAAATGAACTTTTCTTACATTTCTCCCCACACTGATCTTAGTGCTTGCAATGCCCACAGTGTATCCTGAACAACAGGCTAGGAATTCCAGGTAAAGAACGATTAAGTCATGCTGTCTTCCCCAAAGTAAAACACAACAAAAGTCAAAACATCAAAACTGAGTCCAACAAAAACCCAAGTCTTTTAATTCTTCCTTTACTGGTAACATAATGCCAGATTGTAAACAAGTTATTTAGCTTCTGTAGCGTAGTAATTCTCTTGCTCATAAAGGGAAAACAACAGTCGTTACATAAAATAGAATTCTTTACTAAGATTGTTTTGGAAAGATTTTCATTAAGATTCCTAATTTAAATTTTTTTAATAATAACTCCTTTACCAAGAGAATATTAACTGATACCCAAGGAAGGTAAAGATTTTAACAGAATTATTTGAAAAAAATTATTTAGGTATTTGATAATACCTAAATAAGTTTAAATGCAAAAAATGTCAGATGGCTTTAGAGTTCTGGTTCCAAAAATTTTTTAGTGTTCGATCTTGTCTTTTCAGGGAACAAATGCTTCATCATATACTACTGTAACAATTATTTCTAACTTATGATTATTGAATCTAGCCATAGAGCATATAATAAAATAGGTCCAGAGAGAGTAAAATCTGTCCATAGACAGAAAGGTCTGGAGAATTTTATTCCTTCTCACATAAGTGATGGTTGCATTGTGTTTGTTACTGGAGAGAGCCTGTGATGGGTCGAGAAGACTGGGTCCAACTCTACCTGGTCCTTTAAAAATGTTCCTGACTAGGGGCTGGAGAGATGGCCTAGCGGTTAAGAGCGCCAACCGCTCTTACAGAGGACCCGGGTTCGATCCCCAGCACCCACATGGCGGCCGAGAACCTTCTGAAACTCCAATTCCAGGAGAACTCCAGTTCCAGGGGAATCCGAGACCCTCTTCTGACCTCCGCGGCATTGCACAACATGGGTGCACAGACTTGCAGGCAGACAGTACATTCATACACATACGGAAATAAATAAAATTAAAAAAAAAATGCTCCTGACCAGTTTGCTTTGTAAAAAAAAAATTATTTCTTTTTATTTTATTTTCCTGCATATATGTAAGTGCACCTATATGTACAATACCCAAACAGGCCAGAAAGAGGGTATTGGATCTCTTAAAACTGGAGTTACAAATGGATGTTAGCTGCCACGTGGGTGTTTTAAACCCAAGCCAGATCTGTGAGAGCAGCCATTGCTCTTAATTGCCGAGCCATCTTCCTAGCCCCACCTTCTGACGACCATGTGCTTCAGTCTTTCGCATCCAAACCAGTTAGGCCTGATATTCCTTGCGCTCTTTCAGTTCAAATATTTTATTTATCAATTTGCCACTTGATTTATACGGTTCGAAAGTATGAGAAACTTTAGAAATATAGCCTCAAAGTTGAGGTAGAGATTTTTCCATGCAGAAAATAAACATGTTATGTATAGTGTATTTATCTAAAATGACAGATATGTGAGAATTCTCAGTCTTAAAAATTAAACCTATACTCTGCATTGGGCACTGAACCACATCTGGAAGCATCCAGCCATGCTGATACCTTGAGCTCAGGCTCTCTCTATACCAGTTTCAACCTTGGGAATGCTGGCGCTTGGAGATGGATCTTGACTCCATTGTAGGGTACCTACCTGGGTGTTTCAGGATGCTTATCAGCTTCCCTGCTTCTTGTCCATCTATCTACCTCCCCTGTGACAACTGAAAATGTCTCCAGATAATGGTGTTCCATTGGGAATCAGTTTCCTAAAATAACTGGCCTTACCTGGCCTTTTGACCTAACTGTGCCAAAGGTACCAGAGTTGTGATACTCAAATATGTTTGAATAGACATCTGAACCCATTGGCCTTGACTGTAGTTTGAAGAACAAAACCACAGCTGATACTATTAACTATTATTATATTTTAATAAATTTAGAATACGTGCTTGCTTTTGCTAGGCACTGCACAATCTGAGTTTCCTGAATTTACCATCTATGAAGTAAATTTTTCCATTATAGGAAAGATGTAATCTTTATCTCCAGTGGGTTTATTTTCTGGTTGGGGAGATGTACCATCCATGATTTTAAAATGGACATCAGGGCTGGAGAGATGGCCTAGCGGTTAAGAGCGCCGACCGCTCTTACAGAGGACCCAGGTTTGATCCCCAGCACCCACATGGCGGCTGAGAACCGTCTGAAACTCCAATTCCAGGAGAACTCCAGCTCCAGGGGAATCTGAGACCCTCTTCTGACCACCACGGCATTGCACGACACGGGTGCACAGACCTGCATGCAGACAGTACATTGATACACATACAGAAATAAATAAAAAAAATTAAAAAATAAAATGGACATCAGGGGCTGGAGAGATGGCCTAGCGGTTAAGAGCACAGACCTGGGTTCGATCTCCAGCACCCACATGGTAGCCGAGAACCTTCTGAAACTCCAATTCCAGGAGAACTCCAGTTCCAGGGGAATCCAACACCATCTTCTGACCTCCGTGGCATTGCACGACACGGGTGCACAAACCTGCATGCAGACAGTACACTCATACAGAAATAAATAAAATTTATTTTAAATAAAATTTTATTTAAAAAAATAAAAAAACACTTTCCTTAAAAAAAATAAAATGGACATCAGAACGTTTACAAAGTGGGGTCCTCATGAAGGGAAGACGAGTGCAGAGACTGAGGAGGGAAAGGCTGATGAGAGAGGGAGGCAGCAGGGAGCAGGGAAGAGGTCCTTGCAGTGGGAGGTACCGTAGGGCAGAGGCAGGGCGCAGGCTGTGGGAGAGGGATAGTGGATGCAGTGAGGGTGCAAAACTGGGGAGGAACCCCAAGAAGACGGCAAAGTGTTAACCAAGCAGGAGGGATACGTTCTGCAGATCCAATGAACAGTGTGCTGACTCTAGTTAATAATAATGCATATTTGAAAATCGCTATGTGAAAAGATTTTAAATGCTCTTGCTGCACAGACACAAAAGAAATAAAAAGAAAATTGAAAAGGATACAAGGTAATGGATATGTTGACCAGCTATATTTGCTATATTTAATTATTTCACAACATATAAACTATTTTGCTTTATTTTTAAATATTTTTATTGAAATTTTGTGTCTTACATACAACATTTCTCAATCCAATTTAGACACATTCCCCCTTCTGTGTCCCTTCCCTCCACCCGTGCTCATGCATTCTACCAAACACGACTTGTGTCTTTTTCTCAGTCTTTTTAAAAGTTTTTCTATGCAGAGGTTGACTGTTTGGGGCAGAAGGTTGCTGTTTCAGTTAGTTGTTTAACCCAGTTCTTTTGTTGTTCTTGTTTCCTCTAATTTGTATTGGTCCAAAATGTGCATAATCTCCATATATACCAACATTAAGTTCTTATTCACTGTGGCAGTTTGAATTAGAATGTCCCCTATAGGCTCAAATATTTGAACACTTGGTGTCCAGTTGGTGGTTCCTTGTAGGGGAGATCATAGAAATTTTAAGAGGTAAAACATTACATTACACCCCATAAATATACATGTTATTTATTTGTTAATTAAAATTTAAAAATATATAAAAAGTGAATTTTTAAGAAGACTGTGAGAGGAGCTTGTGGAGTCCTGATGTTTCCCTGAGGGTCTTCGCTGTAATTGTATGTGTGACTGGGAAGCAATCTTGAATTGCAAGAGGAGAGTGAAGTGAAAGGGTGATTTTGACAGAAGTAATGCTTCCATTCCCATGCTGAGCTTTGAAGGATATTGAATGATGAGTCAAAATGCCGTCTGACTTCTTAAGATGACAGTCAAGGGATGGTTTTACCTTTTCCTTTCCATTCCCGACTAAAAAGGTGACCAGTGTAAAAAATCGAGAGTTTAACAAGCCTTACACACAGCCATTTCTGAGTCACTAGATTATTTGTGACTGGTGTGAAGTGGTGGCTGTGTGTTGCACACCATTCTTCTTTGGGAGACGTGGATAAACTTCCCACTCCCATTCCAGGGAGCCAACAGCTGACAAAGTAAGAATCCCACTGAAATCCAACTCGGTGTGCTAATGAGTTTCATTGACATCACTTACAGGAGTGTGGGTGAGGAGTTAAGGAATAGAAATGGAATAGGAATGAGTATACATGCATACATATTTATACATATACACATATATGTGTGTATACATCTACATGGCTCAGCAGCTAAGAGCACTGGCTGCTCTTGCAGAGGACCCGGGTAAAATCATAGGAATAGAAATGACTCAAAGACAGCCACATCACTGAAGCCTATCTTGGCATGGATGTCAGCTCTGGAAAGCAGGAGACCTGGAGTGCACTGTACAGCCTGAGAGCAGCTCAGCAGGTTGAGGAGTTTCCTTTCCAGTTAGCTCGGTTTGTCTGAGTCTCTTCCAGGAAGCTTGGCTGCTCTCTGTTTCTTCTGGGTGGCTCAGCTTGCCTGAGATAATCTCTCAGCGGTATCTAGAACTTAAATAGCTCAGGAAGGAGAGGCCTAGTGAACCTGGTGAATTTCAGGGAGTTCCTGAAGCTACTGAGTTGTTTCATTGTTTCAGAAGTTCCTACTGTTTTACTTCCCTTTTAATATCTTATTGTCTACCTCCCTTTTAATATCTAGGATCTTCAAGATGAAATGTTTACGTAGGAGGAAGCTATCACCTAACACTATGTTGCTATAGAATATTGATAAATCCTCCTTCCCTGCAAGCACCAAGTTATCTAGGGTAGGAAATCATAGAGAATGGCTGCCAGAGCATGTATATTAGACTTAGACAAGCTTGAAGTTGTCTTGTGGCAGCAGGTACTGTTTGCATGATGATTAATTTTCTTGCCAAAATAGAACTAAGTGGATTTGGAAGGAATCAAGGATATATTATTTTAGAAAGAATCAATTATATAATATCTATAAAAGTCCAAGTAGAAAATCTGGCATTTATTTCTAATTTTGGTGGTACTGGGGATTGAACATAGGGTCTCATGCATGCTATATAACCACTCTACCACTGAACTACATTTCATATATATATATATATATATATATGTATATGCATATACATATATGTATATATACATGTTCATATACATTATATATATGTATGAATATGTACTTATTTTTGAAATAGAGCCTTTCTAAGTTACTCACACTGGTCTTGAGTTCATTCTGTATCCCAGGCAGTCCTAGAACTTTCAATTCCCCTGTCTCTGCTTTCTGGGTGGCCGGAATTATACACTTGTACCACTAGGCCTGGCTGGAGTAGCTGATATTTTAGAAGGACTCAATAATTGTGAACTATATTGTTATTCAAGCTATAATATAAATGTATCTCCTTGATAGCTTTAAAGATATATTCTAATCTTCTGCTTTGAAAACTATTTTACTTATTATTTTTATTTTATGTGTGTGAGCCTGCATGGGTGTAAGTATACTCGTGCTATGCAGTGCCCACAGGGGTCAGAAGAGGGCGTTGGATCCCCTGAAACTGGAGTTACGGATGGTTGTCAGCCACTATGTGGGTGTTAGGAATCAAACCTGGGTCCTCTGCAAGAGCAGTCAGTGCTCTTAACCGCTGAGCCATCTTGTCAGCCCCTATTCTAATCTTCTTATGATTGCCTTTTGCATGTAAGCATATGCCGTGGATGCACAAAATGTGGCAATCTGTTAATGAAGAGATATGAGGAAGAAATTTCCAGCTATGCCTAGTGAATGGACAGGGCTCGGGATTGCTTTTTTTATACGGTGCCAGATGAAGAGGAGCAAGTGCCAAGCTCCTGGGAAGCGTTATGAGATGAAGGTAAGGAATGTAAGCCTGTGGGTCAGTGAAGACCTACACAGTCCTTGCTGGGAGAACAGGCTTGGTGGGGAGGAGCCCTGCGCTTTGGGTTCTTAGTGTACTGGCTTCTCTGTATTTTTTCCTCATATCCCCTCTTCCTCATCTCCAAAAGAAATAGGAAGAAGGATCTTAACAGCTCAAGGATACCCCATTTCTTCCAGTCTGAAAAAAGCAAGACAATGTATTTGTTCTGATCCCAAATGAGGTCTTGTTCCAGGGTTGTTCTTTGCTCACAATTTTCACTGAAGAAAGAAGTAGGTGAAGGTGGTGGCATCATAGAAAGCCCTTTTGAACAGAAACCAAAAGCCCCCAGGAAAGGCTGTAGCTTAATCAGAACTGTTAGTCCAAAGGAGCTCTAACTTGCTAAGAGCCTGGAGAAAGAGAAGGTAGGGCACACAAAAGAGAAGGGCCCAAACCCACAGGCCAGAGAGGTTCTGGATTTTAGGGGGTTGGATGGGCGTTCTTTATCAGACCCAGTGTAGTCCTCTTAGACGCTCAGCACTGTACCCAGTACAGGTGTATAGATGGGGTACAAATAATGCTTTCTTGTCTTTGGCCAGGGCGATGACTCTGGTCTTCATGGATGGTGGCATCTGTCTCTTCTTAGGAGCTTGCGCTTTATATTGTCCTGATTTTCGTGGTTTCCTTGACTTTCTTTCTTCATTTTCTTCCGTCTGTTGGCTTCTGTTTCCTTCTGTCCCCATGCCAGTTGTTTAATGTATTCCTGTAATTTGCTTTCATCATTCTCTTTGGTTCACTTTCTGCTGTTGTTCTCTGGTTGGTTTAAAATCCTTCAATCAATAATCCATTATTGGTCAATGTTCTTCTAAATATTTTTACACTGTTTTCATTTAGTTGAATAAGTGAACTGACAGTGTGTGCCAGCCTACTGTCTATGGAGTGTATAATCAAGGAGGGACTGGACCAAGGGACCAGCAGAAAGATCTTGACAAGATGGAATTGCGTTGTTAGCTTCTAGCATTAAGAATCTCAGCCTGGACCTCATTTGGGTGACCATGGGGGGAGGGACCCCAGTGTGGAGCAGGATTGATGGTTGTTTGGGCTTGCCAAAGAGGAAACTTCAATCACTTCCTTGGGGAAAACATGATGTCTTTTAGCAAAAAAGAAAGGAAGAAATATATATATATATATATATATATATATATATATATATGCAATACAAGTTGGAGAAGGAAATATAATATTAGGGAAAAAGACTGAAATAGTGAAGTTCTTCCAAAAACAATAAACCCCTGCTTTGGAAAAAAAAAAACTCAGGAAAGACTCAGAAAAAGACATGTATGGCAGAGTGCAGGTACTCAAGTGGGGTGGAGGGCATGGAAAGGGAAGTGACTCTAATTTTGGTCGAGAAATGATGTATGATGTATGGAAATAGTTTAATAATAAAAAAAGAAAAAGTTATTTAAAAAAAAGAATCTCAGTCTAAGGCTGCATGTGGTGGCAGACACCTTTAATCCCAGAATTTGAGGGATCTCTGTGGGTTCAAGTCCAGCCTGGTCTACATAGGGAGTTCCAGGCCAGCTGGGGCTACAGGGAGACCCTGTCTCAAAAAGACAATGAAAAAAAAAAATCCCAGTCTAGTAATTGGTTAGAATGTATTTATTTATGTACTTTTATATGTATGAGTGTTTTGCCTGAATGTATATTTGTATACCATGTACATTCCTGATGCCCTTGGAAGCCAGAAAAGGGCATTGTATCCCCAGAAACTGGCATTATAGATGGTTGTTAGCCACCATGTGAGTGCTGGGAACTAAACTTGGGTCTTCTGCAAGAGCAGTAAGTAAGTGCTCTTAACCACTGAGCCATCTTTCCATTCTTAGGTAAGTAAGTTATTTGTATACCACAAACAAATTATATTAAACGAAATGGATAAAGGAGAAGGGAGAATGTGCTCAGAGTATAGGATGACTATCTAAAGTCATCAAAGTGTGTAATCAGGTCCTTTAGGGTCTGAAAATCCTGCTAAACAGTGACAGAGGTGCTTTTCCTAATACCTCACTGTCTGCCCTTTTAAAGATATACAGTGTCTACAATTTGGAATAGAAAAAAAATTTCCCTTCAGCCTTCACCTCTGCTGACCTTTCTTGTATTTTGTAGATTATTTCCAGCATCCTGTAGCTCAGCTTGTGCATGAAATGGGTTCCTTATCTATTTTATTACCAAGATGTCATTCTCCCATTTGATGTGTACCAAACATGGCACCTTGTTATCACAGAGGACACTTTCCAGAGACCTGACATGATAGCGAAAACCAGTTCCAGGCTCAGATTGATCAGTGTTTTGGAAAGAATACAGCCTCTTCTTTGTTTCATTCTTATCTATGCCTTGGGTTAAATAAATGCTCCCTGACTTTCTTCAGATTTTTTTCATTTGCACATTGTTATACTATATGATAATATATTAAAGATGGTATGATTCCATGTTAGCTTTGTATTTTAAACTATTTCCTATCATTTATAATAGCATGGTGTTCCAGATGCTATTTCTTTTTTATTTTATTTTATTTATTTATTTATTTATTTATTTATTTATTTATTTATTTATATGAATGTATTGTCTTGATGTAGGTGTGTGCACCCATGTCGTGCAATGCTACGGAGGTCAGAAGAGGGCTTTGGATTCCCCTGGAACTGGAGTTCTCCTGGAATTGGAGTTACAGATGGGTTTTCAGCCACCATGTGGGTGCTGGGGATCGAGCCTGGGTCCTCTGCAAGAGCAGTCGGCGCTCTTAACTGCTAGGCTATCTCTCCAGCCCCCAGATGTTATTTCTAAGTAATATATTTTTTCTCATCAACTACAATTCTGCTTTAAGTGAAAAAAACTGAGATAAACTTAAAGGAAAAATAGTAGATAAGTGATTAAATCCACAGTCTGACTTACATATAACTAGCAGCTGTTAAAAGTCATGATTTAATACAATGCCTAACTCTGGGGGCTGGTAGTGGATGGGCTTTTATCCCAGCAGTTGGGAGGCAGAGACAGGCAGATTTCTGTGAAATTGAGACTAGCCTGGTCTACACAGTGAGTTCCAGGCCAGCTGGGGCTACAGGAAGACCCTATCTCAAAAACCCCCAAACTCAAAACCAAACCAAACCAAACAAAAACCCAGTGCCTAATAGCAAAGGAAATGAATGCTCTATAACCCAAAAGAAAAGAGCAAGGTGCAAGCCACATAGATAGTGCGATACAGATAGTGTGATTATAAGTAGTTAAAAATGTTGGAAGAGGGGCTGGAGAGATGGCCTAGCGGTTAAGAGTGCCGACTGCTCTTGCAGAGGACCCGGGTTCGATCCCCAGCACCCACATGGCGGCCGAGAACCGTCTGAAACTCCAATTCCAGGAGAACTCCAGTTCCAGGGGAATCCGAGACCCTCTTCTGACCTCCGCGGCATTGCACGACACGGGTGCACAAACCTACACGCAGATGGTACATTCATACACATACAAAAATAAATAAAAAAAAAAATTAAAAAAAAAAATATTGGAAGACACCAAATGCTAAGAGACTAACCAGTACAAGTTTATGATTGTAAACCAATATTTTTCTTTAAATCTCAGTAGAAATCTCCTTTATTTCCTTGCTGTTTATATTTGTCTCTTCTTGTTGTTTTTTTATGCTGGTGGAAGAAGAGTTTCATGTAGCCTAGACTAGTCTTGAAACTCCTTCACCTCCTGATGTTTCAGGCATACAGCTATCACGTCTGGTTGTATCTCTTGAGTAGCAAACTTCTGGACAGCCTGCATTAGTAATATATTTAAAGACTACTTCCTTGTTATTTGTGTATCTGCAAAAACCAAGAGATTACATAAAGTTGGTATATGATAAGCAGATAAGCAAGTATTATTTTTAAAAATCTTTGTGCCTAAGGAGCAGAGATTCCAGAAGGTACAGATTTTACCATGAGCCGGTAGTCAGAAATCAAAGTCAAGAGGACTGTGGGCAGAGGGTGAGGAGCTGTGGAAGGCTCTGTGCCCGGCACCTTCATGTGACCTCAGTTACTGTACAACTAGTTCAAAAGATGAAGAAACAGGAACTCCATGAGGTCATGTGACTTCTACAGATCACAGTGAGTCAGTGCTGCCCCTCTAAGCCGGTCTTTCCTTCCTGATTCTTGTATTTTACTTGGGTGTAAATAAATCTGTCTGGCAATATGTGCCTACCTAGAACACAGTTAAAATCCTGTTTAGGAATGCATGACAGAAATATGAGTGCTCATGTACTTTTATGGTGTTTTTCAAATCATTGTACTTTGTGGATGTTGTATGTAAGTTCCTTATTGTTGGAGCAAACTGCTTTTATTCCCTTTTAAGTCCTTATAGTTTTCAGGCCACAGCGCCTTCATTCAAATGCTCCTCCCTAAGTCATTACATGTTAATGTTTTATACAATTCACAGAACACTCCAGTTTTGGATCCAGTGATGGGTTGGGTACATTTCCTTATGTTTTCATTATATATAGATTGATGGAGGGCTAATAAGACAACAAAGATCTCCAGACTATCAAAATAATTAGTGAGTAGACCAAGGCTCTGATCTCATGTGTAGCTTCATAAAACTGAAGAATTTACATTGTTCTATTTTACAGTTAATTTTGGACAAGAATGGTTTAAGACACATGTGTTATTAATGTTACTTATATAACTACTTCCTAGCAGAGGAAGATCATAAGTTAGTGACATTTTTCTTAGGAGTTAAAGTATCGTAATATTTTCATTGAATTTTTTTTTTTTTTTGATCTTTTTGGAGCAGGGTCTCCCTTTGGTTCCAGCTGGCCTGGAGCTCACTTTGTAGACCAGCCTGGCCTTGAACTCACAGAGATCAGTCTGCCTCTGCCTCCCAAGCACTGGGATGAAAGGCATGTACCACCATGCCCGGCTTTCGTTAAGTTTTAAATATGTTGCTAAAATGAAAACACTTTGGTAAGGTCAACAAGAAAGTTTTGATAGTTGAACCTGCAGTGATTACTAATGTTTTGTTGTTCGATGGAGTCTTGCTGGGTAGCTCAGGCTGGCCTTGAACTCAGGGTAGTCCAGGCTGATATTGAATTCACAATTTTTTCTGCCTTAGCTTCTTGAGTCCTATGATTACAGGTGTGCATTACCACACCTGGCTTCTCTCCATTTAAAAAAACTTGTTTTACTTAGTAAAACCTTAATGAGTTACCACTGACTGCATACCTACTCATGTCTCTGATGTTCTGCCAATTATAACCTGGAATACAAAGATGAGAGATAACAGTTATTTTTGACATTAATGATCTTGTGTACCAAAAAAAGAAACAAATACCATTAAATTAAAATAGATAAAAAGGAACAGTGTGCTTGGAACATAGAAGGAATCAGATCAGTCTAAAGACATTAAGGAATTCCATAAATTACTCAGGAAGCTGAAAATCCTATTAGATGGTGGCAAAGGTGGTTATTTAATATTTTGCTGTCTGGCCTTTCACAAAGATGTGCAGTGATTTTGAAGCAATCATCCCTGGATTTTGATCTAGGACAGTGCTGTGTGCAAAGGAACTCAGCCACAGTAGTAATTTCAGAATATGTTAGATAATTTACTTGCATTTCTTAAAGGGGACACCTAGCATTAAAGGATTTCCTCGTGGATGGGTTGGTGGAGGAAGGAAAGGAGGGGTGCATGTGGTCATATTTCACTGTATACATGCATAAAATTCTCAAGAATAAAGAAAAATAACAAAAAGAAAATTTCCTCGAAATTCCTTTCCTTTTTCCCCACAAACTTCCTTTACCCCCAGTGTCTTCCCTGCGCTGTCTCTTCTTCCCAGCTTGGGCTCTCTTTACTTCCTCTGCCCACTTGTTCCTTCTCTTGATCACGGTCTGCCTAAGATACTTCTGTCTCTTGCTCGTCCTCCTGCCAACCTCAGAGGCACTGTTCTCTGCTGGTTCTCTGACCATTCTCCAGTACTGGTGTCAAAGCATTGCTTCCTTTTGATATCTTTTCTTAGGAGATCAAGAAAGGGGAAGAGTTTCTCCAAACTACAATCTTCCTAATCATGATAGACTCTTCATGGGCAGCTTTTATGTTCCTATATAGGCAAGACTTTCTTAAAGCATACCAAATGCAAGTCTGACCTGTCAATCTCTTAATCTCTTGCACAATTCCTTAGTTGGAGTGCTGTTGATAGTACTTTTTTTTTTTTTTTTAGATCTATTGCTGTACACTTCCTTGTATCTCAGGAATAGCCTTTGACTATAGAAACATAGGTTAGGACCATATACATTTAGGATGTCATGAATGTGGCAATTTAAAAGAGTTCCTATTATGTTTCCTCTTTTCCTCATCCATTCTAGTATTTTCCAATGTTATAGGCTTTAGTACTTTGTTTTTATTTTTGTCTTGTATTGGAAAAATTGGCATTATAACATATTAATATTCATTACTTTGCACATATGACAAATAATAAGTAATCAGCATTAAAGGCATAATTTCTCAAACCATTATATTTCCTAAATTAATCCAATGAATAAATAGTTATGAATACCAATAAGTTAAGAGGCCCTGTTTCAATGCTGGATGAATGATGACATATAAAAATGCATGTAGTTTTAATTATACAGAGTCCAGAAAAAATATTTGACTGGTATTATAAAAAGTCTCATTTATGTTCTTTTCCACTAGACTCATTTCCAAACCAGAAATGCTAATAAGCTGGAAACTAGTGTATATGAGCCTTTACTAATTCTTTGTTTCTTCTCATTCTTATGACAGGGCTCATAAACTGATGACTCAAACAAAATCCAGCACAGAGTGTTCACTCTAATTTTATTGAATGAAAACGAAATCTGTCCAAATCAGAGCATAGAATGATGCAAGGACCTGAGGGTGTCCTGTTCTTTATAAACTGCGTATCTGGTCCCTGCATAGTCACAGAGTGGCTGGAGATGATTCATCTCAAAGACTTATTAAGGAAGGAAGTGAAAGTTATGGGCTAAAAAAATGACCTGTAATCAGGTGCTGACAGTTGTGTGTTGCAAGGTTCTACGCAAGGCCAAACTTTCCAACCACAAAAAGGGACCTGTTTGGTTCAACATTTTGGGGTGAAGAAATGAAGGGGAAAGCTGAGCAAAGATGAAAGGCCTGAAAACAGTTTTTACGTTCATGGTTGACACAGAAAAGGGAAAAAATTCTACAGAAGAGATTAATAAATGAATGCCCACTCAGATGCTGAATTTTAATTCTCATGAAAATTTCTGGAAATTGTAAGAAGATACCAAAGTTTATTTTTGACACAAGGTAGGCCATGCCATATACCGGAAACTGAAAAGCCCTATCAAATCCTGGACAGGTGACCTGAGGATTCAAGATCAGAAGGTTGAGACTGTTGTTGGTTTTCTCTCCAGCTGCCTCTTAAAGTCACGTGCTCATTCATTGATCAGACATTTCTTGTTGTTGTTGTTGTTATTCAGTATATTGTTAGTTCCTTATTCACAACAGACATTGTGTTAAGTTTGGGGATATAAACATGTGAGAAACCTAGACCTCAGTTTATAAGACAATAAAATGGGCTTTAACTTTATAATGCTGTTTGTTATATGTCAAGACAAAAATAAACCGAGATGGTAATTTAGACTGGAAAATCTATGAAACCTTCCAGGAAGAATTAGCTTATGGACTAAGATTTAAAAGTAATAGGTGAACCGGGCGTGGTGACACACGCCTTTAATCCTAGCACTTGGGAGGTAGAAGTAGGTGGATCTTTGTGAGTTCAAGGCCAGCCTGGTCTACAGAGAGAATTCCAGGATAGCTGGAGCTACAGGGAGACCCTGTCTCAAAAATACCAAAAAAAAAAAAAAAAAAAGTAATAGGTGAAGGAGAGTCATAGATTATGGCTGCTAAATGCACAGATTCTGCCACCAGGCCATTTGAGTTTTTGCAGGTCTTGGGTTTGTTAGTGATTGTGCATGACTCTAGGCAAGTCACCCAACATTCTCTCAGTTTCCACCATAACTGGGGATGATAATGGTATCTGTCACTCATTCATCTTACAGTTGGAAGGACCAAAACATTAGTTAATATTTCCAACATAATAAGAACAATGTGTCTCATAAAGTGTTATGCGTGTGATGAATAAGTAAAGGGAAAGGTGACATGTATTCGAAGTTGCAAGTACAGCTGGTGTAGCAGCCTCAAAAGACAGGCATGATACATTCAGAAAATAATGAAGGACAGAGCAAAGGGGCCATGGCGAAGGAACACTAAAAATATGGCTGCAGAGAGTGGTTATTACTTGAGATGCCATGAAACACCAGGAACTATTTTAAACAAATAAGCGATTATAATTAGATTCACTTTTAAACAGGTCAGTCTGGTGGCACTCTGAGGGAGATTCAGGGTGGCAGTTACTCGAGGCAAGGTGCCTGATTAGGTCAATGTATTCTCCCCAATCACCTGGTAACAAAGATTCGCCAGAGCTGCTTTTGAAATGTCCTGATCCCTTAGACCCTTCCAGTGGCCTCTGATTCAGAAGGTTTGTCTGTAACCAGTAATTATCTTTTTACTCAGGAGCTCACAGAATTCTTTTTGGAGGGGAGCATGGTTGAGACAGGGCATCCTGTAGCCCCAGCTAGCCTCGAACTCACTGTGTGAGAGAACGTTATAGTCTGAGTATGGAGCGAGTGTTCCTAGTAGGCTCATGTTCTGATTGTTTGGCCTCCAGCTGGTGGCATTATTTTGGGAGGTTGTGGAAACTTTAAGTGGGGAGGGACCTAGCTGGAAGAAATCATTCACCGGGGGCTGGTCCTTTAGGGTATATTATTCCTGGCCCTTTCCTGTCCTGTTCTCTGGTTTGCATCTACCAGAATGTCAACAGCTTCTGGCAGATGCTCCCACAGCTGGGATCATCACGTGATCCCACTGCCATGATGTTTTGCCACCCAACTGGCCTGGAAAACACATAGGCAAATTACCATGGACTGAAATCCCTTGATCTAGGAGCCAAAATAAACAACTACTCCTTCAAGTTGTTTTCAGCAGTTCACAACAATGAGGAAAGCCAGATACAGAGAGCTTTTGCAAATACTGGGTGACCTGGGGATGGTAGTCATTCAGGTGAAGATTGATGAGAACTGAAACAAAATAGAAACAATGTGGTTGGAGAGAAGAGGACAGGTTTTTAAAACATATTTTATTTATTATTTTTATCTTGATCTGTATGAGTGTATTGCTTACATGTATGTAAGTGCACCCATGTTGTGCAATGCTCGAAGAGGTCCAATCCCCTGGAATTGGTTGTTAGCTGCCATGTGGGTGTTAGGAACTGAACCTGGATCCTCTGCAGGAACATCCAGTGTTCTTAATCACTGAGCCATAGCTCTAGCCCTGAGGGCAGGTTTTAGAAGGATAAAATAATAGGACCTGGTGACCCATGTAATAGAGCCAGTGGTAGCACCTGGATTCTTGGGTTGAGTGAGGAGGTGGATCATACAAAAATGTTGAAGAAAAGTAGGTCTGGGAGTGAGCTAGAATTTCAGCACAATGACTTTAGAGTTTCACCAGCTAGACATTGCTCATTCGTGACTGAAGTCCAGGAAACAAGATTTGGGCTGGAAAAATAAAACTGGAAGTCAATAACGTATAAGTAGCAATGAAAGCTTTGGAAACTCCAGATAATCAATGAGTGGGGGAATATAATCTTATTTTACTTATTTTTTTTTAAATTTATTCTTCAATCATTCATTCAACAAACCAATTTTTTTTTTTTACTGCAGTGTATGTTTGTGATTTGTGTGTGTGCACAGGCATATACAGCCCTGTGTACTTGCATGAAATGGCCAGAGAAGGATGTAGGGTGTCTTTCTTCATCACTCTGCACCTCATTCCCTTGAGATAGGATCTCTACTGACCAGAAGCTTACCATTTTTGTTAGGCTACGGGCCAGCAAATTCTTGGGATCCACCTGTCTCTGACCTCTCAGGGGTTATAGCGTCTGTAGACTTGAACTGCTGCAGACTTGAACTCAGGTCTTCATACTTGCATATAGTAAGTATTCTTACCCACAGAAACATCTCCCCACCCTTCAATAAACCAATGTTAATGGTCTGTCTCTGCCAGACACCTTTCTAACACTTATTCTATAAAGGCAACTTTGAAGACCTTGCTAGGAGGAAAATACAGAGTGGGGAGTTGAAACCAATAGAGAAGAGTGTGACAAATGATGCCAAGACTTCAAACGAGATGATGAGTAAAAGTAGTTCCCTGGATTTAGCAAGAAATAAGGCCACTGGTAACTTAGGAGAGAAGAGAATAGATTCTATTGAGGGATAGGTAAGGAAATTGAATTGGAGCTGTGGCTTGAGGCATAAATGAGTTGTAAGGAAATGGAAGTAATGAAAGAAAAGGAGAAATCGATGTGGTAAATGCTACAAAATCCTCCAGCTATGTGCCTGAGGCTTTGCAAGCTCTTCATATTATTCCCATCAGGAGGTGGGAATTCTTAACCCTAGTATCTGGACTTGGTCATATGATTTCCTGTGTCCAATGGGGCATTAACAAAGAAGTCTGAAGTGTTTGTGTTTTGTGCCTTATACTACAGCCAGGTAAATGTAAACCTAGATTAATTCACTGAAGAGTTCTGGCTAGTGATATTTTTCACCCTGTAGGCAGCCAGTGGCATTAGTAGCCAGTGCCAAACACCAGTCATTGTATCAACCCCTGGCCAATATACCCACTGACTGGACCACGGAGGGTGCCTACACATTCCTAGCAGATGAACTGGGCAGCATAGCCTAGTCCAAGTTAGTGATCCACAGAAAAGTGAATACTGTTTGAAGCATTATTATTCTGGGGGTGGGGTGGCACTCTTACACAGCACAAGTTAACTGCTAGAACATTGAATGCCTTAGAGTTCCAGCACCTCAGTTCTGCTGTGGTTTGTATTTACTTTTGAAACTTTCGGCTGGATTAGGGAGTTGGAACTTGTGGAGTTGTGTTTAGTCCTTTTCCCCCTCTTCCTAATACACTGCCCCAGGCAGAAATAATAAATCAAAGTATTGAGGAATGGAATGGCTAGATCATACAATATTACTGATTCATGCCATAATGTAAATATTTTGTTTTCTTACCACCTTTTTTGAAGTTTATTTTTGAGAATTTCATGCATGAGTCGTGTACTTGTGATTTCTGTCCCTTCCAGGCCCCGTCTAACCCCTCCTGTGCCCCCTACTCTCAATTTCTTATTTTCTCTTTTGATTATTCATGATATATATATATATATATATATATGTGTGTGTGTGTGTGTACATTTCTAAATATAAACACACATACATATGTATATATAATATACTGAGTCTCCTTAGTAATACTTGAATTATGTACTTGTGTTTAGGGCTACCTACTTGGGATTAGATAACTCAGGGAGCTAGTTTCTGGAGAAAATTGATTTTCCCTCCGTCAGCATCCATTGACTGGCTATAGCTCTTCATCTTGAGGTGGGACCTTGTAAAATTTCTCCCATCCACCTCAGTGTATCAAATGGTTTTTGTCATGTAGATCTTGTTATATGACCATTTTCAAGCACTTCTGCAGTTAGATGTCACTTGATTCTGCTGAGAGAGATGGCCACCCACAGCTTCTTCCTGGGGAAATTGGCACTTTTCACAGGTACTAGCTGGCTGCAGAAATATCCACTCCACAGCCAAATCTAGGCAGCTGAAAGCCCCTCAGATTTAGGCTGGAGGACTGATGGCCTTCCCTTAAGGCCTTGCATCAATTAGCAATTCCACAAGTCAGAGGCCTGATAACCCAGAGACTTGAATTTCAGACTGGTGCCTGATAGGCGTCCTCCAATCTCTCCCACTAGCAAAACAGCCCAAAGTCTGATAGACTTACTATTACACATGTGTGAAATAATGGACTGGGGACCGTGTTAGATGGTAAAGGTAATAAGGAATCTGTTTTTATTGTAAGCAGCAAATCACTTATATAGGTAGAAAGGCATCATCTTCCAGCACCCAGTCCCCACCTCCTGCATCATGTGCTGTGTAGGAAGATCCTGTTTGAATTGGAGGCTAGTTCTTAGCTAGCACCCTTCAGGGCACCATGTGGATGGGAGTCAGGGGATTTCTCTAACCCCACCCCAAGGAGGAGCAAACAACGTGGCCTAGGTGCATGATGCTGGGTGAGGCAACAGTGTGCAGTGGTGCAGAATTGGGGGGGCTATGATTGGCTCTGGGAACTGACTTCATTTGGTTTATAAAAGCAGGCTGTAGCAAGTAAGAAATTGAATTCCCCATTAACATCATTACGGAATTCCCAGCCATCATTTAAAAAAAATTTTTGTGTGCATACAGGCCAAAGCAGGTGGGCATTTTGCTCGGGTGGCCAGTGGGTTAGAAAGAGGTCCCAATGCAGACCACCAATCTGGATAGCTGGTGTTGTGAGTGGACATAGGCTGAAGATAGGCCAACAGCCATCAGCCTGAAATTCCTGTCCAGGGTTCAGCAGTCTCTGGGCAGGTGGGAAGTCACAGCCAAGAGTGGGAAATGTGTCTTGTTTTCCCAGGCTAAGGGTCTGAGGTGGAAGTACCTCTCAAGCTGGGCTACGGAGGCAGCCAGCTGGTCTCTGTGCTGAGGAGCCAGCTCCCTACAGTGGCTGCAGGCAGGTGCCGCGTTCCCCTTCCCTTAGCAGGGCGGTGTGGTACCTGTTTGTTACAAAGAAAGCTTCCTGCAGTGCTGTATCACAAGATGCTGCTCTCCCTCTGCATCACATGCTGTGTGCATCACGCGGTGCTTTCACCTACTGGGCAGGGTCAGGTGTGGACCTGCAGGCAGGCGATGAAGCAGAAGCAGGCAGATCCCTGTGAGTTCAAGGCTAGCCTGATCTACATAGTGAGCTCCAGGCCAGCTGGGACTAAAGGAAGACCCTGCCTCAAAAAGACAAAAAAAAAAAAAATGACCATGCTGATGGCCACATGTGGCCTGTATTCATCTACAGACTTGCCTCTCTTGCTCTTAACATTTCTTCTGCCTCCTCTTCCACAAAGTTCCCTGAGCCTTAGGTGTAGATGTTGCATTATAAATGTATCACTTAGGGCTGGGCATCTCACAGTCACTGATTCTCCATATTTTGCCAGTTGTGGAACTTTGTAATAGTCTCCATTTGTGGTAAAAAGAAGCTCATTTGATGAGTTGTGAGAGGTACACTTCTTGCGTGTAAAAATAAGGATGCATATTTAGAATATAGTAAGAAATTATTTTGGTCTGGGTTCTTCTCTAGGGTCTATGACCTCTCCAGCCATGTGTTCTTCACTTATGTTTACAGTACCATACATGACTTCCTGTTGAGTGATCCTTAAGCCCAATTAGATAGCTGTTGATTATCCCCAAGGCGAAAGTGCCACTACTCCATCACTAGAGATAATTTTCAGGGCTGGTCATTGCTGTGGTTCATAGGTTTTAGAGCTGGTATGATTGTTGATTGGTTTTCTCCCTTGGCAGATTGTGTAGTATCTTCTGATACTATGAGATGAGAGCTTGTCTTCAGGAAGGAGGCTTCCAGGTCAGTTCCAACTCGAAAGCTTCAAGTTTTGTGTCTGAAATATGTGGTGTCTTTACCAACGGGGTCTTATGTTCAAGTTCTGGGAGGGAATCAAAGGCTGTGGCAATTGCCTGTCTTATTTTGGGAGTCTCTTGGATTACTCTGACCAACAACTCAAAGGGAGTTTCCCTTGCCTGGCACTGTGATATTTGCTATATAAACTTCAGGTATGCATATGAACTCATATTTATATTATATGTGTATTTTTCAGTAGGCTTACTAAATGTGACATTTCCCTTTGGCTTTTCATTCCACATGAGCATTATTTATTTTTTTTCTCTCTCCTTCAGTATAGCCTATCTCCTTCCTCCTCAGTTAAAGTAAACCCCATTTCCCCCAGTTCCCCCTTACTATCCCCCCTCTCTGGCTTCTTATTCCCCATCTCCTCCCATGGTTCCTTTCCATTTTCCTCACTCCTATGGTTAAATCTCTTTGTATGTTCTTATCTAAGGCTTTTGAGTTGAGATCTACAAATGAGAGAGAACATATTTTGCGTGTTTTTCTGGGTCTGGGTGGCCTCTCTTATAATAGTTTCTAATTGAACCCATTTACCTTCCAACTTCATGAAATCATTTTCTTTGACACTGAATAGATCTCCGTTGTGTAAATGTACCACATTTTCATTATCCATTCATTGATTGAGAGACAATTAGGTTGTTTTCATTTCCTAGGAATTGCAGAAAATGAAGCAATAAACATGGCTGAACAAATATCTTTGTAGTAGGATATCAAGTCCAGCAGGTATAGCAAGGAGTGGTGTGGCTGGTTTCTATGGTAGATCTAATTTTCGTTTTTTAGAGATTAAGTAGTTTAGTAGTTTTTAAGGGTGGGGGAGAGAAAGAGAGAAAGAGAGAGAGAGAGTAAAAATGCCACTCAAAAGAAAGAAAAAGCGTATACTGTACTCTTTAGATGCAAATCCAGAAAATTTACATTCATGTATAATGATGAAAACTGATCAGCTCTTGCCTTGCCTAGAGATGGATTCCAGGACTCAAGGATGAACTGCTAAGGGCATCAAGAAATTTTGGAGAAGATGAATATATTGTCTTGATTATGGGTGATGGATAATGTGTATGTACTATATGCATGTGAAGAGGCAGAAAATTGTTAATTTAAAAGTTATTTTATTGAAATTTTGTGTATCCCACACAGAACATCTCAATCAGTCTTAATCACCTTTATCCCCACTGTCATCCTCCACTGGAATTCTTGCACTCTGTCATTTGTGTTAAGGACTATTGTGTCAAGTTAGTGTCCTCAGATGTTCCTTGGTGCAAGTCAAGTTCATCCACTGAGGTCTAGTCAGCCTATCCAGAGTCCCTTTAAGATTAGCTTTTCTTCACACAACAGTAATCAGTTGCCAATTTTCTTCAGCTAAGATTGGGTTCTGCTGCCTATTTCCTGTGCTCCATGCTGGGTTTTTGGCTGGTTGTATTTGCATGGGACTTGTGCATGTTGACACCATTGCTGTAGGTTCA
The DNA here is from genome assembly GCA_009823505.1 of Rhizomys pruinosus. NCBI lineage: Eukaryota > Metazoa > Chordata > Mammalia > Rodentia > Spalacidae > Rhizomys > Rhizomys pruinosus. Next base: position 1,555,652 of record VZQC01003927.1, on the reverse strand, counting down.
TATGATTCTCTTTCCACGTGGTCATGCACCTCTTCCCTGGCTCTTACAGTTTTTCTTCCCCCTCTTCCACAATAGTCCCTGAGCCCTAGGTAAGTGAAGCTTAATATAGGAGTCCTGTCCAAGGACCCACACTCTGCAGACTCCTCATCTCCATGCTTTGGCCATTTAGGACCTTTTGTGTTCCTAGCCCTCTGTTTCATGGGGGAGCCTCATTAGCGAGAACTGAGATATCCATTAGTGTCCTGTTTTCCCCTTGTCTGTGTTGCATAAGCCTTAGGTGTAGAAGTTGTAATGTAGATGTGCTGCTTAGGCTTGGGAAATTCACAATGTCTGTGTGTGTGTGGCCAGTTGTGGTACTCTGTAATAGTCTCCATCTGATGCAAAAGAAGCTTCTTTGATGAGTGGTGACTGGGATACTTGAAAATAAGGATTTGCTGCTAGAATTCACAAACGAGGAAGGATATTCATTTTATTTTTCTGAATCTGTGTTACTTCACTTAGCATAACAGTTTCTAGTTCCATCCATTTACCTACAAATTTCCTGATTTCATCTTTCTTTACTGCTGTGAACTCCGTTGTGTAAATGTACAATATTTTTAATATCCACAAATCAGCTGAGGGATTTACTTAGGTTGTTTCCATAACTTAGCTATTATGAGTAGAACAGTAACAAATATAGATGTACAAGTATCTCTGCAATAAGATGAGTCTTTTGGGTCAAACAATAGGTTCAGTTTTAGGGTTTTTTTAAATTTTTTATTTTATTTTATTTATTTTTGTATGTGTATGAATGTACTGATTGCATGTGGGTTTGTGCACCTGTGTCATGCAATGCTGCAGAGGTCAGAAGAGGGTGTCAGATTCTCCTGGAACTGGAGTTAAAGACGGTCCTCAGCCACCATGTGGGTGCTGGGGATCAAACCCGGGTCCTCTGCAAGAACAGTTGTTGCTCTTAACTGCTAGGTCATCTCTTCAGCCCCAGTTTTAGTTTTTTGTAAGAGATCTCCACACTACTTTCTATAGAGATTGCAGGAGTTTGCAATCAATCCCTCTAGCAGTTTCTCTCTCCCCTATCCAGTATTTGGTATCATCTGTTGTTTTGATCATAGCCAGTCTTACTGATGTAGATGAAATCTTAAAGTGGTTTTAATTTGCATTTCCCTAATTACTAATGATGTTGAATACTTTTCAAGATGTTTCTTAGGTATCTTTATTTCTTCTTTTGAGAACTCTGTTCAGATCCTTAGCCCATCTTTTAATTGGGTCAGTTGTTTTCTTGATTCTTTGTTTTTTTAGTTCTTTATATATTCTGGATGTTAAACCTCTGTCAGATGTGTCCTGAAGATTTTCTCCTACTCTGTGGGCTTTCCCTTCACTTTCTTGGTTGTTTCTTTTTTTTTTTTTTTGGTCTTTTCAAGACAGGGTCTCCCTGTAGCTCCAGCTGTCCTGGAACTCACTCTGTAGACCAGGCTGGCCTTGAACTCACAATGATTCGCCTGCCTCTGCCTCCCAAGTGCTAGGATTAAAGGCATGCACCACAACGCCCAGCTCTTGGTTGTTTCTTTTGCCATAGAGAGGCCTTTTAGTTTAATGAGGTCCCATTTGCTGATTCTTGAACTTAAGTCCTGAGCAATTGATATCAGATTTAGAAGATCTTTCCTACACCTATAACTTGTAGATTACTGCCAATATTTTCTTCTAACAGTTTCAGAGTTTCAGATTTTACCCTGAGGTCTTTGATCCATTGGAAGTTGACTTTTGTACAAGGTGATCAATAAGGGTCTAGTTTCATTCTTCTACAGGTGGAGATCCAGTTTTGCCAGCACCATTTGCTGAAAATGCTATCTTTCTTCCAGTGCATGTTCTTGGCCCCTTTGTCAAATATCAGGTGGCTGAAATTGTATGAACTCATGTTTGGTCTTCAATTATGTCCTATTGATCTATGTGTCTGTTTTTGTTCCAGTACTATGCTGTTTTTATGACTATAGCTCTGTAATATAGTTTGAAATATGGTATAGTAATCCCTTTTAAATTACCCTTTGTGCTCAGTGTTGCTTTAGCTATCTGGGGTCTTTTGTGCTTCCATATGAATTTTAGAATGGTTTTTCTAATTCTGTGAAAAATATCATGGGAATTTTGATTAGGATTGCATTGAATATCTATATTGCATTTGGTAGGATGGTCATTTTCATAATATTAATTCATCTAACCCCTGAGCATGGGAGGTACTTCCATATTCTGGTGTCTTCCTCAATCTCTTTCTTTAAAGAATAATAATTTTCATTGTAGATATCTTTAATATCTTTGGTCAGGTTTATTCTGAGATTCTTTTTGAGGCTATTGTGAATGAGAAGGTCTCCATGTACTCCTCCATTTTTTTGTCATTAGTATATAAAAAGGCTACTGATTTTTGTAGATTAATTTTATAACCTGCCACTTTACTGAAAGTGTTAATCATTTCTAGAATTTTCTGGTGGAATTATATCTCCTAGATATAATATCATATAATATGCAAAAAGGGATAATTTGACTTCTTTTCCAATTAGTACTCCTTTAATTTCCTTCTCTTCTTTTATTGCTCTAGCAAGAGTTTCAAGCACTATATTGAAAAGTAGTGAAGATAGTGGACAGCCTCGTCAGGTTCCTGACTTTAAGGGAAATACTTCCAGTTTTCTTTTGAATGGGGAGTTCAGTCCATTGATATTTAAAACTATTATTGAGAGATTGTATTTGTCATTTTAATTTCTGTTTATATTCTTGGTCTAACTTTGTGTTTCCACAGTTATACCTTCATTTCATTTATTTCTGTTACCCCTTGGGTATAGTTCCTTTCTTCTGCTGTTTTGGTGATTCAAGTATTCTCTGAAGGGGTGATTTTCTGTACATGAATTCTTTTTTTTTTTTTTTTTTTTTTTTGGTCTTTTTTTGAGGACAGGGTCTCCTTGTAGCCTCAGCTGTCTTGGAACTCACTCTGTAGACCAGGATGGCCTTGAACTCACAAAGATCCACCTGCCTCTGCCTCCCAAGTGCTAGGATTAAAGGCATGCACCACCATGCTCGGCTTGTACATGAATTCTTTAAAGCCTATTTGTATTGTAGAAGATGTTTCTGTTTTCTTCAACTACAATAGACATTTTTGCTGGGTAAAGTATTATGGTTTGGCATATTTAGTTTTTTTTTTTTTTGGTCTTTTCGAGACAGGGTCTCCTTGTAGCCCCAGCTGTCCTGGAACTCACTCTGTAGACCAGGCTGGCCTTGAACTTACAAAGATCCGCCTGCCTCTGCCTCCCAAGTGCTAGGATTAAAGGCGTGCGTCACCACACCCGGCTGGGTTTGGCATATTTAGAAGGAGGAATATTTTGATCCAGGCTCTTCTAGCTTTCATAGTTTGCATTGAAACATCAGCTGTAATTCTTTTGGGTTTTCCTTTATATGCGACTTGTTTTTCTTTTGCAACTTTCAGTATTCTTTGTTCTGTATATTTCATGCTTTTGCTGTGGGGAGTTTCTTCTCTGGTCCTGTCAGTTTGATGTTCTATGTGCTTCTTGTATTTATATGGACATGTCTTTCCTTAATTTCAGAAAATTTTCTTCTACAGTCCTGTTGATGATCTGGTCAATATTATTATCTTAGATTCTTCTCCTTCCTCTATGCCTGTGATGTATAAATTTGGCCTTTTGATGGTGCTCCATATTTCCTGCATATTCCATTCTTAGGTTTAAATTTTTTTTCATAATCTTTGCTTGAGTGGTGCAATTCTTCAACTTTATTGTACAGTCTTGATATTCTGCTTTTCATTTTATTCATTCTATTGCTGAGGCTTTCTCCTGTTGTTTCCTGTTGGCTTCCAACTGGTGTTTTACTTTCCAGTTGATGTTTCACTTTCTTCTTCATTTCAGCCTGAGTTTTCTTCAATATTTCCCTCTCTTTTGTGAATTCAGTCAGAATTTTATCCCTATCTCCTTTTAGTTCTTTGTTTGTGTGTTCTTTAAATTTGTTGAATTATTTTTATCATGTTTGTGGTTGTTCTTTTAAATTCTGTGTCTTGAGTTATCTCTAGGGAATTCTCATTGTAGAACTCTTCTATAGGATTGGCAGTGTTTGGTAGGGATATACTATTTGGGTATTTCATACTATTATTTTTTGTTGTAGTTTTAGCATATGGATTTCTCTAGCTGTTTATGATTCTGGTATGAAACTCAAGTCTTCCTTTGTTGAGTTGAGGTCTTATTTTGTTCAGGTTCTTGATGTGCTTTGGTATATTCTTATTAGGGATGAAAAGCTGATTGGTCTAGGCTTCAGGTTTTCTCTTTTGATTTTATATTGGAGGGACAAGATGACTATTCAGGAGTTCCCACAGAGGCCCAAGTTAGGCCCCAATCAGATACTCTCAGGCTTCTTTCTAAGGTCTGGAGCCCTACTATCCAGCAGGCACAGCACAATGGGAAACTTACTAGGCAGAAGCTGCATTAAGATGCTCTTAGGCAGTCTGCAAAGCCTGGGCCCTTACTAATGGGCAGAAAAGCTTAGCCCTGCAGCAGCAGGTAAGCCTTCAGATGGCCCAAGAGTAGTATAGCCAGTTCATATGGTAGATCTAATTTTAGTTTTTAGAGTAAGTAGGTTAGTAGTTTTTTAAGAGAACAACAACGACAACAACAACAACAAAAAGGCCAGACAAAAGAAAGAAATGTAATTCTTTTATTTCTAGAAATTTTACATTCATGTATAATGACAAAAAACTAATCAGCACTTGCCTTGCCTGGAGTTGGAGGCAAGGATTCAAGGATGGGCTACTAAGGGCATTAAGAAACTTTGGGGGAGATGAATATATTGTCTTGATTTCAGGTGATGATTTAATGGCTATCTACTGTGTGCATTTGAAAGACATAAAATTGTTAATTAAAAAAAATTACTGTTTAGGGCCAGAAAGATAGATCAACAGTAAGAGCACTGGCTCCTCTTGCAGAGAACCCAGGTTCAGTTCACATCATCCACACGATGATGGCTAACAAAGGTTTTTAACTCCAGTTCCAGTGGATCCATCAGCCCCTTCTTCTTTCTGTGAACATTGCACATGTGTCATGTACTAATATGCATGCAGGAAAAATATTTATATAGATAAATATGATGTACTGTTTAATAGCCAAGTATAATGGTGTGTGCCAGTAATCTCAGCACTTGGGATGAAGGCAGGAGGGTCAAAGGAACACAGCCAGCCTTGTGATTGAGACCAGCTTGAGTTACCTGATAGTACTTTAAAAGGAAGATGTATCACTAAATGTTCCTCAATTATATCTTAATAAAGCTGTTAAAGACAAGAAGAGTAACAGATGAAACTTTCCAACTGGCTCCTTATTCATGGATGTAGAATCAAAGTAATGATCTCCTAAAGGTGTCCATGCCCTAATTCTCCAGAGCTACAGATGTGAATGAATATACGGAACTGCATATGGCTGTCAATACTACTTTATACAGCAAGTGAACTTAGTAGATGTAATTAAAAGTATAGACTTTGAGGTTGGGAAGTTATCCAAGATTGGTTGTATAAGCCTGGTAATAATAATTTTAGGAGTCCCAACAAGGGAAGAGCCTTTCCCAGTTGGGATAGGGAGAAGAGATAGAAGAGGAAGGAAGGATCTGAAGGATTCAACTTGCCAAGAGAATAAAGAAGGGGCCGGGAGCCAAGATAGAGTGGCCTCTGGGCTGGGACTGGGCCTCAGGTTATTGGAAGCACAACAGTGGAGATGGTAATTTTAGCCATACAAAGAATTAAATTTTATGAATAACTCAAATGGCCATAAAACTGTTTCCCTCCTAGAATCTCCACAAGGAACTGTAGCCTGTTGATGAGAATTACAGCGGCTTGCTAATGATCAAACAAGGGCACTTAAATTGGTGTTATTTTATGCCAGTAAGGGGCAATTGGGTTGAAAAGATGGCTCAGCAGTTAAACATGTGTTCTGCTCTTACAGAGGACCCAAGTTCACTTACCAACACCCACACACTGGGTGACTCACAACCACCTGCAAATCCAACTCCAGGAAGATTGGACACCTCTGACCTCTGCACTCAGGTGCACATACCACGCACAGTTACACACAGTCACATAATTTTTTAAAAAACAATGACACTAGTGGCAAATGATTGCAGCAGTTCCAGAAAATTGATACAGAAAGTTTTCATGGGCAGAAAGTTGAAATTACTAATAACTAATTGAATGACCTGTGTTTCCTAGCAGTGCATTACGAGTGATTGAGTTGCTATATTTTGCCTAAGGTATACCAAGGGCAGTTCTGGGAGTCTTCGCTCTGGGGTCCTCCTGGTGTGAACCACATGTTGGTCACATTTTCTTCCAACTGTAGAAATACCCTCCCATGGACCCTCTCCTACACATCTCCCTCAATGTACAAACTTCATGTCCTATTTTTGTTTGTTTGTTTGTCATCACTAAAACCAGTAAATGCTGCTGCTATGCATTTGGCACCTGTACAAGATCTGCACAAGATCAAGCCAGCTAAAATTCAAGTGTGAGGAAGAGGGTCTCACGAGATCTCACTTCCAGCTGAGGAGCTATTGATAGTTGCTGGAGGAGAGAGTTATTTTTCTTCTGGGGTGGGTGTGGCCACTTGTGTTTTTTTTTTTTATTGTATTTATTTATTTATTTTTAACAAATCTAGACCCGTGTTCCCGCTCATTCCCCCACCCCGTCAGAGCTCGTGCATTCTGCCAAACATGCTTTCCATCTCTTAGTCTTTCTCAATATTTTCCATGGGGACGTTGACTGTTTTGAGCAGAAGTTCACTGTTTCAGTCAGTTCTTTGATGCAGTATTTTCTGTTGTTGTTGTTGTTTTTAAAATGCATTATGTCCAACTGCTTTGTACAGAAGCTCAGGGGGCCCTACACAAGAAATACTTACAACTGGGTAATTGGCACTAGCATCCACAGATGAGGGATACCATTCGTCGTTTGTTTTTCTGGGACTGTGTTACTTCACTCAGCATGATGTCCTCTAGCTCCAGCCATTTTCCTGCAAAGCTCGTGATGTCGTCTTTCTTTACTGCTGCATAGAACTCCATTGTGTAGATGTACCACATTTTCTCTATCCACTCGTCAGTTGAGGGGCATTTAGGTTGGTTCCAGCTCTTTGCTATTGTGAAGAGAGCTGAAATAAACATGGCCGTGCATGTATCTCTGTGGTGGCGTAAGTCTTGAGGGTACATGCCCAGGAGTGGTATGGCTGGGTCGGGTGGCAAGTTCATTCCAAGTCTTCCAAGGGTTCTCCACACTGCTTTCCATAGTGGCTGTACGAGTTTACATTCCCACCAGCAGTGGATGAGTGTTCCCCTTTCCCCACAACCTCTCCAGCACTTGGTATCATTTGTTTTCTTGATCCTAGCCAGTCTTACTGGAGTAAGATGATATCTTAAAGTGGTTTTGATTTGCATTTCCTTAATGATTAGTGATGTTGAGCAGTTCTTGAGGTGTTTCTCAGACATCTCTAATTCCTCGCTTGTGAAGTCTCTGTTCAGTTCTTTGCTCCATCTATTGAGCGGGTCGTTTGTTTTCTTTTTTCTTTGTTTTTTGAGTAGTTTATATATTCTGGAAATCAATGCTTTGTCAGATGTATCTGCAGTGAAGGTTTCCTCCCACTCTGTGGGATTTCTCTTCACTTCCTTGATTGTTTCTTTTGATGTACAGAAGCTTTTGAGTTTGATGAGGTCCCATTTGTCAATTGTCGACCTTAATTCTTGTGCAGCTGCTGTCTGATTTAGGAAGTCTTTTCCTACGCCTATGTCTTGTAGTCTGCTGCCAACTTTTTCTTCTATCACCTTCAGAGTTTGGGGTTTCACGTTGAGGTCTTTAATCCATCTGGAGTTGACTTTTGTACAGGGTGAGAGGTAGGGGTTTAATTTCATTCTTCTACAAGTGGTGATCCAGTTTTGCCAACACCACTTGCTGAAGATGCTGTCTTTTCTCCATTGTGGTTTCTTGGCCCCCTTGTCAAATATGAGATGGCTGAAATTGTATGTGCTCAGATTTGGATCTTCGGTTTTGTTCCATTGGTCAACAGGTCTGTTTTTGTGCCAGTACCAGGCTGTTTTTATGACTATAGCCCTGTAGTATAGTTTAAAATCTGGTATAGAGATCCCTCCTGTGTAGCTCTTTTCACTCAGGATTGATTTGGCTATTCGGGGTCTTTTGTTTCTCCAAATGAATTTAAGAACTTTTGTTTCCAAGCCTGTGAAGAAACTCTTGGGGATTTTGATTGGGATTGCATTAAATCTATACAAGAGTTTTGGTAAAATGGACATTTTTACAATGTTAATTTTCCCAATCCATGAGCATGGGAGGTTTTTCCATCTTCTGAGGTCTTCTTCAATTTCTTTCTTTAAGGGTTTAAAATTTTTGTTGTAGAGGTCTTTGGTGTCTTTGGTTAGGTTTGTTCCTAGGTATCTTATTGTTTTTGAGGCTATTGTGAGTGGGAAGGTCTCTTTGAATTCTTTCTCCAGTTGCTTGTTCTTGGTGTAAAGAAAGGCCATTGATTTTCTAAGGTTAATTTTGTATCCTGCCACTTTGCTGAAGCTGTTAATCGTTTCTAGGAGTTTTCTGGTGGAGTTTTTTGCATCTCTTAAGTAAACAATCATATCATCAGCAAATAGGGATAGTTTGACTTCCTCTTTTCCAATTAGTACTCCTTTAATATCCTTTTCTTGCCTTATTGCTCTAGCAAGTGTTTCAAGCACTATATTGAAGAGGAGTGGTGATAGGGGGCAGCCTTGCCGAGTTCCTACCTTTAAAGGGAATGTTTCCGTCATTTCCCCATTTAGGATGATATTGGCTGTGGGTTTCCTGTATATGGCTTTGATTACATTGAGGAATGATCCCTCCAATCCAATTCCTTCTAGGACTTTAAGCATGAAGGGATGCTGGATTTTGTCAAAGGCTTTTTCAGCATCAATTGAGATGATGGTGTGGTTTTTGTCTTTGATTCCGTTTATGTGTTTGATGATGTTTATTGATTTTCGTATGTTGAACCATCCCTGCATCTCTGGTATGAATCCAACTTGGTCATGATGGATGATCTTCTTGATGTGGGTCTGTATGCGATTTGCCAGTATTCTGTTTAGAATTTTGGCATCTGTGTTCATGAGGGAGATGGGTCTATAATTCTCCTTTTTAGTTGGATCTTTGCCTGGTTTTGGTAATAGAGTGATGTTGGCTTCATAGAAGGAATTTGGGAGAATTCCCTCTGATTGTATACTTCTAAACAGTTTCAGAAATAATGGTTGTAGGTCTTTTTGAAATGTTTTATAGAATTCTGCTGTGAAACCGTCTGGGCCTGGGCTTTTTTTAGTTGGGAGGCTTCTTACTACATCCTCTATTTCTTCATATGTTATGGGTCTGTTTAAGCTGCTGGTCTCCTCTTGGCCAAGCTTTGGTGATTCCCAAGATTTCAGATATTCATCCATTTCTTCTAGATTTTCAAACTTGGTAGAATATAGGTTCTTGTAATATTCCCATATAATTTTCTTGATCTTTTCCTTGTCCGTTGTGATATTTCCCTTTTCATCACAGATTGTATTGATTTGGAGTTGTTCCTTCTTTCTTTTTGTTAACTGGGCTAGAGGTCTGTCTATCTTGTTTATTCTTTCAAAGAACCAACTTTTGGCTTCATTGATTTTTTGTATTGTTTTCTTTGTTTCTATTTCATTGATTTCTGCTCTGATTTTTGTTATTTCTTCCTGTCTGTTGCGTTTAGGGTTCATCTGTTGTTGCCTCTCAAGTGCTTTTAGCTGTAGTGTTAGATCATTCACTTGTGCTCTTTCTGTTTTTCTAATGTAGGCACCCAGGGCTATAAATTTCCCTCTTAGGACTGCTTTTAAGGTATCCCATAAGTTTTGTTGTGTTGTATTGTCATTGTCATTCAGTTCCAGGAATGTTTTTATTTCTTTCTTTATCTCTTCCTTGACCCATTCATTATTCAAGAGTGTGTTGTTTAGTCTCCATGTGTTCTTGTAGGCAGGAGGGCTTGTCCTGGTGTTGATGTTGAGCTTCATTGCACTGTGGTCTGACAGGATGCATGAAATTATTTCAATCTTTTTGTATTTGTAGAGGTTTCTTCTGTGTCCCAGGATGTGGTCGATTTTGGAGAATGTTCCGTGGGGTGCTGAGTAGAAAGTGTATTCTCTGGTATTAGGATGGAATGTTCGGTAGAGGTCTATGAGGTCCATTTGGTGTATCATATCGTTCAGTTCAGATGTCTCTCTGTTTATTTTTTGTCCTGTTGACCTATCCAAAGGACTCAGTGGGGTATTGAAATCTCCCACTATGAGTGTGCTGGGGTTAGTCTGTGACTTGTGGTCCTGGAGAATTGTCTTTATAAAGTTTGGTGCACCAGAATTTGGGGCATATATATTCATAATTGTGAAATCTTCTTGGTGGATTGTTCCTTTGATGAAAATGTAATGGCCTTCTTTGTCTCTTCTGATTTCTTTTACTTTGAAGTCTATTTTATCCGATATTAAAATAGCAACACCTGCTTTCTTTTTGGTACCATTTGCTTGGAATATTTTTTTCCATCCCTTCACTTTAAGGTGGTGCCTGTCCTTGAAGGTAAGATGTGTTTCTTGCAGACAGCATATCGATGGATTCTGTTTCCTAATCCAGTCTCCCAGTCTATGTCTTTTGATTGGGGAATTTAGTCCATTAATATTTAAGGTTATGACTGATAGGTTTGTGTTGCTTCCTTTTGCCTTATTATCCATCTGCGGTTTTGATTTAGGTTTCTACTTCTGCAGTTATGCTTTTATTGATTTCTCCTTCTAGTTGCCTGGGGTTGGTTGCTCCTTTCTTCTGTTCTTTGGATTGCTTCAAGTATTCTCTGAAGGGTTGGTTTTCCGGACATGTATTCTTTCAAGTTGTTTATGTCATGGAAGATTTTCCTCTCTCCTTCCACTATGATTGACATTTTTGCTGGGTATAGTAACCTGGGCTGGCATCCATTGTCCCTCAACACTGGGAATGCTTTGCTCCAGGTTCTTCTTGCCTTCATCGTTTGCTGTGAGAAGTCCGTTGTTATTCTGATAGGTTTCCCCTTATAGGTCACTTGTTGTTTTTCTCTTGTCGCTTTAAGAATTTTCTCTTTGTTTTGGGTGTCCAGCATTTTAACTATGATGTGGCGTGGAGAATTTCTTTTCTGATCTTGTCTGTTTGGAGTTCTATGTGCTTCTTGTATTGGTATTGGTTTGTCCTTTTTTAGTTTGGGGAAGTTTTCATCTATTATTCTGTTGAAGATCTGATCAATACCTTTCTCTTGGGATTCTTCTCCTTCCTCTATTCCTATGATGCGGAGGTTTGATCTTTTCATAGTGTCCCACAGCTCCTGGTTGTTCCATTTTTGTGTATTTTTAAATTTTTCATAATCTTTCCTTGAGGTTTTTAGTTGTTCTGTGTTGTCCTCCAGGTCTGATATTCTTTGTTCTGCTTCCTCCATTCTGCTTCTGAGGCTTTTTTCATTCCTTTCCTCTTGAATGGATGAGTGTTTGATTTCCTTTTTCATTTCCTCTTCTGATTTCTTTAGTGTTTCTATTTCTTTTTGGAGCTTCTCGATCTCTTTTTGTAGCTCTTTTGTTTGCTGGTTGGTTTCTTTTTCTTTTTCAGCATGGGATCTTTTCAGTGTTTCTACTTCCTTCCGGAGCTTGTCATTCTCTCTCTCTCGGTCCTCATTCTCTTTTCTTAGTTCTTTAATTTGTTCTTTATGATCTTGTAGTTCTTTAAGTATGTTCCCAATTGTGTTTCTGATGTCTGTGTCCTGGGGCATCCCCGGGGGGATCCCACTGCAGGAGTCATCCATAGGGTTGGTAAAGCTTGGCGTGGGATTATCCTGCACCTTTCCAGTGTAGTCTCTTCTTCGTGATCCTGGCATATGGGCTTCTCCTTGCCTGTATTCCAATGTGAGTCCTGAATGCCTCTTCACTGTGTTGAAGGCGTGCTTTGCTTGCCTCCTTCAGATCCTTCTTCGTAATCTCAGTTGGCGGGGGGGGGTGGGCTCTTCAGCCCGCGCCCCGGCACCTGCCGCTGGGCTCAGGAGATCTCAAATCTCAAGAGTCACACAAGCGTGCCTTTAATACCGGCTGGGAGGATAACTCCGCCCCCACAGCCACTAGATCTAATCAAGCCAAAGACCACACCTTTAATCCCAGCTGGGGGGATAACTCCAACCTCACAGCCACAAAGGCCAATCAAACCAAAGACAGCAGGACCAAACCATCAGCAATCAGCTCGCCAAGGCACCCAGTTCCTACCTATCTTCCCCTCTTCCGGCCGCTGGGCTCAGGAGATCTCAAATCTTTTTTTTTTTTTTTAATTATTATTTTTCAAATTTTAAGAGCTACCAGACAGGAAAAGAAAACATTGCGTACTTTTTTCAGACAACAATAACTTCTTAAAGTTTTCAAACCTAAAAGCAGACCAATTTTAAATAATAGCTTCTCTCTACACCATACTAGGTAGTTAGTCTTCTGTGTATTGTTTTTATTCTTTTGTGAGGCAAAGAATGACAGTGGTGTACCAAAATTTAATATTAGGCAAATCTATGCACATAAGCCACTTTTCAAGACTGCTACATGATAAACATCTGTGAGTGTTGGGGATGCTGATTGTTCTGATTATGATAATATCTTCACTGCTAGTTAAAGACAATTTCCATTTCAGTTGTGGATTCGCTGAACTTCAAAGATTAAGCAGAATAAATCATAGTTTGGTGCCTTGGTAATGGCTCAATTGGTAAAGTGATTGCCTAGCAACCATGAGGACCTGACTTTGATCCCCAGAACCATATAAAGCAGCTGCAAGTGGCAGCATGGGCCTGAGGACAGGTGAGTCTCTACGGCTCTCTGATCAGAGCCTAATGTAGTGAGCTCCAGGGCCCAATGAGAGATCCTGTCTCAAGTAAACAAGGAACACCCAAGGTTGATGACTGGCTTCCAAGCACCAAGTACCCAGTACTCATGTACATCATTCTAGTGTGCTTTTCATTGCTATGGGAAAACACAGGCTGAAACAAAACAGGGGCAGAAAGGATTTATTCCATCTGGGTTTATTTCATCTTACACTTGGAGGTAGGTAATAGTTCATTACTGAGGGAAGTCAGGATCTCAAGCAGAAATCTGAAGGCAGGAACTAAAGCAGACCATGGAGGAATGCTGCTTACTGGCCGGCTCAGTTACCCTCCTTATACAGCCCAGACCCACCAGCCAGGGACTGGTATAGACCACAGTGGGGCTGAACCTTCCTGTAGCAATGACCAATTAAGAAAGCACTTCACGGGCCAGAGAGATGGCCTAGCGGTTAAGAGCTCTGACTGCTCTTGCAGAGGACCTGGGTTCGATCCCCAGCACCCACAAGGTGGCTAAGAACCATCTTTGACTCCAGACCCAGGGGAATCCTACGTACACCCTCTTCTGACCTCCACAGCATTGCACGAAATGGATACACAGACCTACATGCAGACAGTACATTCATACACATAAAAAACAAATAAAATTTGGGCTGGAGAGATGGCCTAGTGGTTAAGAGCGCCGACCGCTCTTACAGAGGACCTGGGTTCGATCCCCGGCACCCACATGGCAGCCGAGAACCGTCTGAAACTCCAATTCCAGGAGAACTCCAGTTCCAGGGGAATCCGACACCCTCTTCTGACCTCTGCGGCATTGCACGACATGGGTGCACACACCTGCATGCAGACAGTACATTCATA